>CABFVX010001247.1:29514-39830 GCA_902151425.1 Timema shepardi
GGGGGGGGGAGGGAACGCTCTTCCAATATCAAAAGCACCACTGACTAAAGTACAAACATTTACACAAGTTCAGGAAAAAGTATTGTTAAAAAATAAAAAGTCATCTCTTTGCTTCATGATTAAACCAATTGAACGGTCAATGCAGCGAACCCGTAGCTCCGCCGTTCGACGCAAGAAATACCAATGTCCATTTATAGAAACACAATTAGACGACAGCTTAGGATGTCTATTTCGACAGAAGTTTGCAATTTGTTATGTGCTAAGACATCCAATGTTTAGCTTGTGCAGCAACACAGATAATAGTCTCGAGAAAAAAACAAATTTCTAACAAGTCCGGCCTTGACCAAATATTATGTGTCTAGCAATCAAACATTCTAAATATTTTATATATAAAAAAAATTGTACCAAATTTATATTTACTCATGTGTATGTGTGTGTATGGAATTTTACTCTTAAACGTGGAAGGTTCTCAAAAACATTTTCTTGCTAATTAACGTAAACTGTTTTGTAGGAGATGTTAGAAACAGGAAGTAGCCTCGACACAAAAAATAGTGAAACATACTTCTTATGAATATGAGATTGATACTCTAATAACCCGCCTCGGTGGCGTAGTTGGCTAACGCGCTTGTCGTGTTGAGCTCGACTGCCGAGGACGGGGAGATCGAGGTTCAAATCTCGGTCGGATGAATTGGGGGTGGTTTTTCCTAAATGGTTTTCCACTCTCCCTCCACGAAAATGCGGGTTCACTTCCTCTATTTCAACCTTCCAAATTCCTAGTCCATTAGCGTAATTAGTACTTAAAGCGTATAACCCGAACGGGTAGTAAGACGCGGTGCTAAATATATATGATACTCTAATAAAGATTGTTTCATAGCGTAGTTGGTACTGATTTGACTAAACACAGTTCAAAATAGAACAAGGGATGAAAAAAAATTGTCTTAAAGCACTAAGTACAAAAAAAAAACAACTTGTGTTGTGAATATAATACAACGAAAATTTATTCAAAGAAATGATGAAATCTTTGTAATTAAATTTTTACACATAAAATATTTTTAGACTTTTGTGGGTTTGCATATTTTATAACTTCCTTAAACTATTTTGAGAATCTTTCACATCTCACAAGTAATTGTGTTTCTGTGCACAACTTTAGTAAAGAAGTAGCGCACAATCATTGAAAACATAGAATTAACATTGATGTAATATAAATGATGAATTGCATGCCGATTGTAATGGCTGTTACTTAAAGATAATAAAAAGTTCATTAAAATTTTACTTGTGGTAAAACTTGTTTGTGTCCTTAAAAAAAAAACTTCTCCGGTCTCCCTGTTGGTTTCATGGTGACGCTTGCTTGTTTTAAGCGTTGAGTTGGTTGAGAAGTGCAAAGTAAGTGTAGGATGCATTCAAGAGCTGCAACAGAACACACTTGATATAGCAGAACACTGAAATAACGGTTCTTTGAGCCGCATTGGTGGGCACGCAGGGCAACGGTTGGACTGGTCTTGTCTGGTTAGTCAGTGAAGGGGAGGTTGGTGTTTAAATCTAAGCTGGGTGTATTTTCTCGCTCTTCCCGGAAATTAGTGTACATTTTAAAAAAAAAGTTCTATTGACCTCAACGCAGCACTGGAGAATTTAGTTGGGTAGTAAGATATGGTGGGGAAAATACATTCCTTAACTCTTTTATTCAAAGGTAACTTTCAATATCAAAAGTGTTTTCTTGACAACGCATTCAACACAAAGGTCAGGCATCCATTTCCGTTTCCAGCCTGTGGTCAGTTTTATTCAAGGACCCGCCTCGGTGGCGTAGTCGGCTAACGAGCTTGTCGTGTTGAAGCTCGATTCCTGAGGACAAGGAGATCGAGGTTCGAATCTCGGTTGGGTGAAATGAGGGTGGTTTTTCCTAAATGGTTTTCCACTCTCCCTACACGCAAATTTGGGCTCACTTCCTCTATTTCAACCTTCCAAATTCCTAGTCCATTAGAGTAATTAGTACTTAAAGCGTATAACCCAAACGGGTAGTAAGACGCGATATTATTATTATAATTTTATTCAAGCCATATATTTTCCACTACCGCCTTGCTAGTCCTGTCGTAGCTTCATATGTCTTATAATATAATTTAAGACTAGGACAGACACAACAACCAGTCCCCAGCCATTAAGTTCTCACTGTGAAGGGCTAAACCCATATTTCACAAATGATCAATTTTTCAGCCAGGCCAGGAATCGAACCCGGGACCCTTAGCTCAGTAGATAGACACGCTATCGACCGAGTTGAGGTGTCGGATTACACACGTTACTATTTGCGCAATATCACCTCTGAAAAACTACAGGTCTTATCAAGAAAATCTGTATCTTGGTTCTTTCTCATTTAACTGTTGCCAAATCTCCTCGCTTTCAGAGTTATGTTGCAAGGTGGTGTGCCGGGGTAAGAAGGAGCTACCGGCAACGTTGCCAAATCATCGTTGTGAAACTTGTCATAAATTTAAAGCAAGTTTGACTAAACAAAAACAAGAAAATGACAATGCAGTTCCCTCAGTGGTCAGTATCCAGTGTAGGGAGGAGTGGTTGAATTTAGAGGAAGTGTATTCACATTTGTGTGGAGGGAGATTGGAAAACCATTTTATAAAAAAAAGCATTCGATAGAAAACTGACTGGTATTGTAACCCTGATCTTAGAGTCATTGGTGCCCCCGTGTGATGACTTAGAGCATTTGACCATCAAAGTGGGTATTAAGGTTATTTATTAACTACTTTCTAATGGGTCATAGTTAAAATGGCAGCTCGGAATGAAAACACCCGTGTTAGGGGGAGGAGGGGTTATGACATCACATGTGTAACCTCCCTTCCCTCTTTCGAAGCACCGACAAAGCTTCAAAGCTAAACCTAGTCAAGCCCAACACCTTGAACTGCATGACCACCAGTACAGGTAATGTCTGTATAGGCCCATTGTAATACAAAATTAGGTTGTTAATTGACATCTGGACGCAACCTTTCTTTGGCTTGATAAGTCTTGCCACCGAGCTTTCAATCAGTGCTGCATTGCAACTTCAGGTGCAACTAAAAATATTGTTTTAGTTTATATTAATTTATATTACCCGCCTCAGTGGCGTAGTTGGCTAACGCGCTAGTCGTGTTGAGCTCGACCGCCGAGGACGGGGAAATCGAGGTTCGAATCTCGGTTAGGTGAGCTGGGGTGGTTTTTCCTAAACGGTTTTCCACTCGCCCTCCACGCAAATGCGGGTTCACTTCCTCTAATTTAACCTTCCCAATTCCAAATCCATTAGCTTAGTTAGTACTTAAAAGCGTATAACCCGTATGGGTAGTAAGACGCGGTGCTAAATAATAAAATATTAATTTATTATTCCAAAAGCAAGCTTTTACTGCAAATAAATAATATTTCGGTACAGGTAGCCTGCTCTTGTTGAGGGTTTCCTCAACTCGTAGATCTAACATCTGGATAAAATAATGTTTTACTAGAGTAAGGTTCTCACAGCAAATGAAAAAGCCTAATTCACCAACCAAATCAAAACAAGCTAAGTTTTTTTGTTTGTTTTTTAACCATTTTTGCATGAGCCGTCAAATTAAGCCACTGTGTGTGCTAAGATGGCCCTAAAGAAATTATGGGTGGCACTTTCTCTTGATGGGTGGCCTCGACGAAACCATGGGTACCACTTTATCTCGTATGGCCTTAAACTATAGGTACAACTTTCTCTAGATGGATGGCCTCAAAGAAACCAAAGTTACCACTTTCTTTTGAAGAATGTCATCGAAGAAACGAAGGGTACCACTTTCTTTGATGGGCGGCCTCGAAAAAACCATAGGTACCACTTCTTCTTGATGGGTGGCCTCAAAGAAACAATGAATACCACTTTTTCTTGAAAGGTGGCCTCGAAGATACAATGAATACCACTTTTTCTTGATGGGTGGCCACAAAGAAACAATGAATACCACTTTTTCTTGAAAGGTGGCCTCGAAGAAACAATGAATACCACTTTTTCTTGAGGGGTGGCCTCAAAGAAACAATGAATACCACTTTTTCTTGAAGGGTGGCCTCGAAGATACAATGAATACAACTTCTTCTTGAGGGGTGGCCTCGAAGAAACAATGAATACCACTTTTTCTTGAGGGGTGGCATCGAAGAAACAATGAATACCACTTTTTCTTGAAGGGTGGCCTCGAAGATACAATGAATACCACTTTTTCTTGAAGGGTGGCCTCGAAGAAACAATGAATACCACTTTCTCTTGAAGGGTGGCCTCGAAGAAACAATGAATACCACTTTTTCTTGAGGGGTGGCATCGAAGAAACAATGAATACCACTTTCTCTTGAAGGGTGGCCTCGAAGAAACAATGAATACCACTTTTTCTTGAGGGGTAGGCATCGAAGAACAATGAATACCACTTTTTCTTGAAGGGTGGCCTTGAAGATACAATGAATACCCTTTTCTCTTGAAGGGTGGCCTCGAAGATACAATGAATACCACTTTTTCTTGAGGGGTGGCCTTGAAGAAACCCTAGGTACCATTTTCTCTTGAAGGGTGGCCTCGAAGAAACAATGGATACCACTTTTTCTTGAAGGGTGGCCTCGAAGAAACAATGGGTACCTACCACTTTCTCTTGAGGGTGGTCTACTAGAGGGTTGTACAGGATATCATCCCCTTTGTCCAGCAGTGTGAGAAAAAACCATGTAAAGTTTCTTATGAAAATGGAAAAACCATTTAAATACTATGAACAAGTGTGCTTTAGTTCCTGGTTCTTTTTATTAAAATGACTTAATTGTCAAAAATTAATGAAAGGAAAGAGTTAACTGGATCTTTGGAAAAAAGTAGGTCCAATCCAAATTTAATCTCCCATTATATCCTACATTAACACTCCCATAAGTAAACAGGTTTATTTAGAAAAATAGTGATGTTTGCAGACTTCAAGGTGACCAACTTTGTAGCTCACAAAAAAAAATTATAGGGCCGCAAACATGATAGCCTTCGCATGAATAATCAGTAGTTTACTGGATTCTAGTTTTTGTCAATTTGGTAGTCTACGCAGAGGCACATGTCAATAGAGCGAAACACTACACGTGTCAGATATATTCTCCCCCCTCCCCTCGCTTAGCTCCAGAAATCGTCATTGTCTTGGTCCCAAGTCGACTGTTCCTTCTCCTGAGTCGTGAAGTCAACCTGCTTGTCGTAGACAAACTCGGGGTCCTCCGGCTTGACCCTAGTCTTCTCAAAACTCTCCGCCATCACCATCTTCTTGACGTTCAACTCATCCGTGCCCAACTTGTTCAGGTCGACGTCTGGGGAGGATCTCGAACTCTCGGTGGACGCGCTCCACCGCGACAGACACCGGCTCCCCGCCCACGCACCCTTGCAGTATCCGCAGCATCCTCATCGCCGCCACGTCACCGACCAGCTCCAGCTTGGCCTTGTGACGCGTCCGCAGGTCCTGGCAGATGAAACTCAGGTTCGAGTCCCGACGCAGGCTACGGACAGGCATCACATACTGCCGTAGTTTGAGGGCGGGGTCTGTCCCTGGTTGGTAGATTAGGACGAGGGCGGGAGGGGACACTCTAATACCCAACCTCTTGGGGACGCAACTAGACATAACCTAGAACAAGGACATAACCTAGAACCACAGGGACAGAGTATGAAAGTGGTAAATTAGTATGTTTAGCACAAGGTCTATTTACGGCAGGTAGTTTAGAAGAAGTGCACCGGCATTAGTTTGGGAAAATAAGTGATAAATTACATACATGTACATCTACATGTAGAAAACCACCTTCTGTCCACCTGGTTTAAAACAGGACCTTGTAAAGTTCACGATTCGGACGCATGTTATTTGATTTTAAGAAGGAACTGTCATAGAGATATTATATTGACGTAATAAAAAAAACTACATAAGATAATGTGTGTAGCATTGTTCCTAACAGACTTATTCATTATAATAGAGGCTAAGAATTTAAGCAAAGAATTTCAAAGTGAACAAAGATAAAGCGAGAGAGAGAACATTTTTGTTGATATGTAAATTAACAAAGAAATTAATTACAAGAACGAAACCTTAGTTATCAAATTCAAGAATTACAATATAAAGCAAAAAAATACCAGACCAGCCGGCTGATGCGATTGTAGAGATGCACAATAATTATCATTATAATCGATCTATCGATAGATATATTATTATAATCGTTTGCAAGACTTGGCGATGAGCTGTGAATCGATTATTTTTCTGCGATTAGTAAACAGTCGAACCATATTTACTTACAAAATCGTTTGTGTGTAATAAATAAATAATATGACAAAACCACTTATCTCTATAATATAACTGAATGAACATCATAAATGTATTCTTATCCTGATGCATTTCACGTTCTTGGGCTAAAGATGGAAACAAACTACCCTAGTTAACTTTCTCAGCGGCTAATAGATGGCTGTAGACATAGTTTTTAGGACTGCTGGTAGGTAGCAGCACAGTCATAAATATCGCGGACGGAATAATCTGTTATGGTTTCCCATCAAATGGGAATCACAAGTTTTAGTTCGTCAACTGATGACGCAAGAGCTTGTTCGAACTTAAAGCTGAGAAGGTACCGGGGCCGAAATAAAGAAATGGTAAGCTCCCAACATTAAATACAAATATTTCCCCCAAGGTTTCAACATTGTAACTTCGAATCTCGGTCGGGTGAACTGTTTTTTTTCTTTTCCTAAATGTTTTTACACTATCCCTCCACGCAAATGCGGGTTCACTTCCTCTAATTCAACCTTACAAATTCCCAATCCACTAGCATAATTACTACTTAAAGCGTATAAACCGAACGCGTAGTAAGACGCTGTGCTAAATAATAATAATAATAATAATTAGGCCATAGTAGAACCATGCAAGGTAAGCTTGATACCTTATATTCAGGGTAAACAGAGTGTATATAATATAAACACCAGCACACGACTTACAAACTATCTTTAACACGACATATAGGCCTATTCCTTTACTTACTGTGGAGTCATACGTTCACCACGAAACAGCAGCAGAAACGCAATCACGGGACGTGCTCTAAGCCAATCACAAGAGAGTTCAGCCTCATCGGCGTTGTCCGCTCGGCACGGTTTGAAATAGTTTCAGCTTTCATTTTTCTACGCGACAACACCAGTTTGGGAGACTCAATCAAATTTCAATACCAACAGAATCAATCAGTGCGCATGAATCTACAAAACGAGATACTAGTAGACAACTGCATCTAATGTCGTGAAATTATTTTAAATAGCTAGTTAAATTAAAAGCGCGTTTGTCGTTATTGTTCTGTTCTGTTTTGTTTCACTACACGACAATGGCGGCTCGTGTATAGGCACTGAGGAACTGCAGCACCCCCTATTTCCACTTGATATTATCGATAACATTTAATATAATGAGTCCTTTTTTTCTTTAATTATTTATTTATTTTTGTAGCACAATATATATTCCTTAAGCTTAATGTCAGTACTTCAGTAGCCATCCCCCAGTTTATGAAAAATATACAAAAATCTGTGTATGGACCTGTACGCTTCACAGTGCCGATGACGTGGTGTTTGACTGGTGTGCGCATGTGCACATAGGAGGAGGTGGGGAGGAAGGCGGGACTGCCAGGTAAGGATAGCACTGTTGCTCTCGCAGTGCCGGCTCTGGCGTGATGGTGGAAGGAAGGTTTTTTTTTTACTTAGAGTGTGTTGTGCTTAAAAACCGTGTACCATATTCTTGAATGTGATAAAGTGTAGAAGAGTGTAGAATTATATTATTATTCTGCTTCCAGCTATTCTATTTGATTCATTTTTTTTCAGTTCTTTTATTTAACAGAAAGACTAAATGCACTTGCAGTACTTTCAATGGAGGAAAATTTCCTCAATTGTCATCCAGAGATCAAGGAGAAAATTATTGAACTTTTTGCGCAAATTAAAACCAGAAGAATGGATTTAATTTTTAAATGAATAGATCAAGCTTGAATTGTAACAATTTAAGTTAAAGTAAGTAAAAAAGGTTTGGTTTTGTTAAGATTTTATCAAGTTCCTGAATAAATTTTCTTTTTATACATTTTTCTTCCCTTTTACACAATTTTAAAACAAAGGCTAAACATTTTCTGGAGCATCACCCCCACTAATTTTAGCTACGAACCACCACTGCTAAACAACACAATAATTTGAAACCATCCATTATGATAATAATACCAAGGATAGGTTTATCATCTTGAAAATAGAATATGGTGGAAATCAGGTGTTTATGTTAGTGTTTCAAGACATTATGGGTAAACATACATGTATGCTATCGTGTGATTCAGCTCTAAGCTATCAGTGAACGCGTGACCCAAGCTTTTAACCTAATTCAGCACTCACCTTGGCGTAAGTCTCCAGTGACAGGATGTAGAAATGTCCGGCCGTCAGCTTGAGAGGTTTCTGGGCTCTCATAGCCGATATTCGAACCAAGGTCTTCAACCGTAGGGAGCCGTCGTACCACGGGAACCCGTACACCGCCTTCTGCACCACCTCGCTCTGGGAACACACGGGGGCGGGGGTGAGGGGGGAGGGGAGCTTGATTTCCACAGATAAGAGACGGGGTTCATTGGTGCACTTTGGTCAGAGATTGACATATCTTAGAAATAATATAATTTGATTGAATTCAAGGGGAAGGATCAGTTGTTTGGTTATTGTTTGTCAGATTGTCAAAAAAATAAACGGTATGACACACAGCACAGACTTTGTCCCACTTTTATCTTGGACATTTACTAAAAACTCGTAAGATTTGTGAAACGAAATAATAAATCCTTAAATTGTTGTAGAAACACTACACAAAAGATCATAAATGAAATAATATACACTGTTACTCCATGGAACTAGGAGCTAGGAACACTGTTACAGAAATATTGAGAAAAGAGAAATATCTTTGTCCGCCAAAGAGCATAAGAATCAAATTCATTTTCAAAGACCTGAATAAAAAAAGTACATAAATTGATTATATAGTTCAGAAACTATTGGTTTTATAAATATATATTTCAAATAAATGATTTTTATCTTTGATAGTACTATAACTCTACAATGGAAAGTTATTTCGTATCTCAAATACAGTAGTCCCATGGCTTCTTTGGTGCTGACTGACAGCTTTGAAAAGTTACCAAACCAAATTATGTATCCCTACGTTGAACCAGATGATCTGCAAAAACATGTGTTTAGCAGCTGTCACTTTTGACAGTCATAATTTAGGTATATACCTAAATTATGACTGTCAGAAGTCAGCTGTGAGCTGTCAGTCAGCACCAAAGAAGCCATGGGGCGGAGAAATGAAGAGACTCTGGAAATGTCTCCGATGAAAAGTACCCTCAAAGTTATTCTCATGTGAAAATGAGAGTTTCCAACTTGTTTACAATGATGAACAGGGTCTAGATATAACATTTAATCAAAATCATTAGAGTGAATTTTCAAAGAATCAATTTTTCTCTCTCTGTGTTTGCCCTCCAGTAAACTAAGTTTAGGGTTGGATATCTAATTCTAAAACCCCTTTCGGGGGGACCTTATGTAAGCCCCATATACCAATTTTGAGCCCAATTGGTAAAATAGTTTAGGCTCAAGCCCGAGGTATGGATAGACAGACGGACGGCATTGCGAAAGCAAATTTTTTTGTTTCAGCGGATCATGAAAACGTCGATATTTATAAAAATCTTGAGTTAGATTTTTTTTTGCGATCACAATACTTCTCTTTCCAAGGTTTCTAGAAAAGTAAAAAAAAAAAAGAGAGATGCTCTAGGGTTCAGGGTTCCTAGCTACAAGTCCAGAGGTCTCGGGTTAGATTTCTGACGCTTCCAGATCTTTCTGTGAAGCAGTAGTTGGTCAAACTCAACCTCGTGGGGGCAAATGAGGAGCTACTTGAGTAAATAGGTTGCGGCTCCGGTACAGAAAACTGAGATTAACGGCCCGAGCGGTCGTTTTGTTGACCACTTGACACCCTCTACCCGCGAATGATAGCGCTATTATCGGTAACTGTGGCGGCCGCTCGGTCGTTGTAGCTCGAATCAAGCAATAGCGATCCTTGACACAGTTTCTCGTAAAAAAAAGAAGAAGATAAATCGTGCCGGGCTAGGTTCTGATTGGTGGACCTTTCTCTGAGGGTCGAGGAGTCGAATTTGACGAGGCACTTTTTATTATTATTAGCACTGCGTCTTACTACCCGTTCGGGCTATATACACTTACGCTAATGTGTAACGGTAGGGTGATTGTGAGATGAAATGGAGGACCTACAGTTTAACGTGGAATCCGAACCACGATGGAGGCCTGGCATTCCCCACATTCACAAGATGTCTTGTCAGAG
>CABFVX010001247.1:40245-58480 GCA_902151425.1 Timema shepardi
CTTTAAGTACTAATTACGCTAATGGATTAGGAATTGGGAAGGTTGAATTAGAGGAAGTGAACCCGCATTTGCGTGGAGGGAGAGTGGAAAACCATTTAGGAAAAACCATCCCAAGTTCACCCGACCGAGATTCGAACCTCGATCTCCCCATCCTCAGCAGTCGAGCTTAACACGACAAGCGCGTCAGCCAACTACGCCACCGAGGCGGGTAATTTCAGTTTAACTTTCTTAACTGAACTAAGCATCATGAATAATAAGATGTAATATACTCATGAATTCCGCCCCACACGGAGATAAAATATGTCAAAATTTCGTAAAAAAAATTTATATCACAGTTGATCCATGCTTGCATTTACTAATAATTAGTATACTTTTTATAAATTGAATAGAAAAATATATTAGCTTTTATCAAAATGTATACAAAACTAGTATATTTTCTCTTAAAAGCCATAAAAAAAGTATATCAATTATTAGTGAATTCAAGAATGGGTCCCTTCAATATATTTTTGTACGAAAGTCAATTTCATTAGCCCGTTGCTCCAGTGTTTATCTTGAGAGGACCATCTCGTCACCGGACAATATTTGCAGAATTGGCCCCCTTCTCGGCTCCCCCCACCCCCACGAAACCAAATTCTGGATACGGGCCTGCACTCAAACTTTTTTTTTCAGCTGATATATTCGCGACACAGTAAGAGTTTAAAGTTTTTTATTTTTAGGCCTGTTTTTGTCTCGTAAAGATCTCACTATTCAATAAATCAAAAATTATTTAATAGTTATCTTCGAGTGTATAATTTAAGAGCGTGCGTCATAGCAGGGGCCTAACTCAGCTCCCGACTCGTGCGAGGCATTGTGGGAGTAAAAGAGAAAAGAAAAGACCAAAATCTGCCGGAAGTAATGTGCAGTGAATTCTCATTTGAACGGTTACTCGACATTTTCCGAGGTAACGATGGGGGACAAAGCGACAAAGTTTCTTGTTAATAACTACAGTATGTCTCTGTTATGACAGAATGAAGATCTGTGGACAATGCTTAGCTGTGAAGACATCATAAAATGGTCAAAAACGGCCTTTTCAATGCTGATTTTATTCAAATGCTAACCCGCCTCGGTGGCGTAGTTGGCTAACGCGCTTGTCGTGTTGAAGATCGACTGCTGAGGACGGGGAGATCGAGGTTCGAATCTCGGTCGGGTGAACTGGGGGTGTTTTTTTTCCCTAAATGGTTTTCCACTCTCCCTCCACGCAAATGCGGGTTTACTTCCTCTAATTCAACCTTCCCAATCCCTAATCCATTAGAGTAATTAGTACTTAAAGCGTATAACCCGAACGGGTAGTAAGACGCGGTGCTAAATATTATTATTCAAGTATTATTTAATATTTCAACAATGTTCCGCATTAGGTACTTCTATTAACTCTTTTATCTCAATTAAGGTTTAATCAGAAATGATCCACGTGGAATAGAGTTAGTGTACACTTACGATTTCAAGCTGACTGTATCTCAGAGTTGATGGACGTGTGATGCACGCTCTTAATTCTATAATAATAATAATAATAATAATAATAATAATAATAATAATAATAATAATAATAATAATATTTAACACCGCGCCTTACTACCCGTTCGGGTTATACGCTTTAAGTACTAATTACGCTAATGGATTAGGAATTGGGAAGGTTGAATTAGAGGAAGTGAACCCGCATTTGCGTGGGGGGAGAGTGGAAAACCATTTAGGGGAAAAAACCACCCCAGTTCACCCGACCGAGATTCGAACCTCGATCTCCCCCCGTCCTCAGCAGTCGAGCACAACACGACAAGCGCGTTAGCCAACTACGCCACTGAGGCGGGTCTTAATGCTATAGAAAAGAAAGCTCTGTACATATTTTTCTGACCGCTTGGGGTTATACCCTCTCTTGAGTAATCGCGTCTTCTCGTGTGATCACCTGCGTGAGAAGATTGTCCCCGTGCCAACAGAACAGCAGCAACTCGAACAGGGCGGTGCCAAAGAGGACCCCGAACTTGAGGAAACTGCTGTGTTCCGACGACTAGAACAATCCGTCACGAGTAGATATGTTAGGTGAGGTATCGGCACTGGACAGTGACCATCATGTGACCTGTCACCGTTACCTCGACAGTGATACCCACCAGTGTGGCCTGGAACCCCAGCAGACATATGATCCCGACGCTGTACAGGAACTGCACCAACATCACGGGGCTGAAGAGGACGTCCAACTTGTCGACGAAACTGCGGGAACACAGAGAGGACAGTTGAGTATATTAGAACTATACCCTATCCACGGTAGGAGTGCTGGTAACATCTGGCAAACCTTACCAGATTTACTCTCGTGTATCCATCTTACAAAACATATGATCTGCAAGACCAAATGTTGAGTTGTTACTTTCGGCAGTCAAAACTTTTACAACCGACTATTTGTTTTTGGTTATGTTTTTCTTTAACAGTTTTTACATCTTCTGATAGCTGTCAGATACCACCACTCCTATTGAAGACGGACTATATTCTGTATGTATATATATCTTACAAGGGAATATAAGCTCTCACCGGTCTCTATAGCTATTTTACAAGGGAAGACAGGTCTTCACCAGTTTCTATAGGTATCTTACAAGGGAAAACCGGTCTTCACCAGTCTCTATAGCTATCTTACAAGGGAAGACAGGTCTTCACCAGTTTCTATAGGTATCTTACAAGGGAAGACAGAGTCTTCACCGGTCTCTATAGGTATCTTACAAGGGAAGACAGGTCTTCACCGGTCTCTATAGGTATCTTACAAGGGAAGACAGGTCCTCACCAGTTTCCATAGATATCTTACAAGGGAAGACAGCTCTTCACCAGTTTCTATAGGTATCTTACAAGGGAAGACAGGTCTTCACCAGTGTCTATAGGTATCTTACAAGGAAAGACAGGTCTTCACCGGTCTCTATAGGTATCTTACAAGGGAAGACAGGTCTTCACCAGATTCTATAGGTATCTTACAAGGGAAGACAGGTCTTCACCAGTCTCTATAGCTATTTTACAAGGGAAGACAGGTCTTCACCAGTTTCTATAAGTATCTTACAAGAGAAGACAGGTCTTCACCGGTCTCTATAAATATCTTACAAGGGAAGACAGGTCTTCACCAGTCTCTATAAGTATCTTACAAGGGAAGACAGGTCTTCACCAGTTTCTATAGGTATCTTACAAGAGAAGACAGGTCTTCACCAGTTTCTATATATATATCTTACAAGGGAATATAAGCTCTCACCAGTCTCTAGAGGTATCTTACAAGGGAATATAAGCTCTCACCAGTCTCTATATGTATCTTACAACGGAATACAGGTCTTCATCAGTCTCTATAGGTATCTTACAAGGGAAGACAGGTCTTCACCAGTCTCTAGAGGTAATTGGTTTACTTACTCAATGATCTGCTGATGGTGCTGGATGCATTCCACAAAGTAACGGTATATCTCAACTTCCAGGCTACTTCCAGAGAACATATCTGTGTCTCCGCTGTTCAAATTTCCTGCCACGTCGGCTTGTTTAAACGAGCCGGGTTTCAAACCTCCTACATCATTCAACTTGTTACTAACACCTCCTGAACGCTTCTGTCGGGAGTTGACGCCAGCCCTCAGTCGCTTCTCCGCCGTGTTTTTCAGCCCGTCCAGGGACACCCCTAGCATCTTGAGCTGCGCGCATGCGTGTATCATCAGCACCACCAGCATCGTGTCAAAGGCCACGGCGTTTGGAATAGTCATCATCTCGCTGACGGTCTGGAAGGCGTACACCATCTGGTAGTACGGCGCGACCGAGTAGTCGAACGGGTAGGACGCTATGAATGGCAACCGGGGACGTTTGCCGCCGTGTTCCTCCTGACCCGTAAGAGGCGCCAACGTCCAAAACGCGACGCTCATGATCGCCAAGACGTTGAAGGCGAGGGTGAGTACCCAGGCGTGTGTTGACGATTCCCTCAGGATGTGGTTATGGGCGGCTCTGTCCTCCGAGTGCCTCCGGGAGGTCTGAAACTCCCGGATTTCGTCGACGAGGCGTAGAATCTCTCCGCGCCTGCGCAGGAAGAAGATCATCTTGAGAAGGGAGGTGAAGAAGGCGATCATGATGCAGGCGTTGTTGGTGACGCTCTGCAGGTCACCCCAGTCCTCGAGCAGCGCCGCCACGCAGGACGCCACGCTCACAACGTACACCCCGATTACGACGGCGCTATGTACGTTGTGCATGCGGTTCTTCCAGTGTTTGGCGGGCGAGTTTCCAGGGGATAGCAGGCCCACGACGCGCAGACACCTCAGATTGAGATCCAAATTTACCCGCTCCGGTTCCAAAATGGCTTCCGGGACGGATCTCGCCATATTTCCGTCGAGAGATTCGATTTTTCGGGATTGGTTAACGGACTCTTTTCGACGACTCACTGAACCGAGTTGAACATCATCTCTGAGGGAACCGCAGGCCTTTGGGGAAAATCTTTATCTTCGCTCTCTCTCTCTCGGTTAACTGTTGCCAAATCTCCTTGCTTTCAGTTATGTAAGAAGGTGGCAAAGTAAGAAGGAACTACTGGCAACGTTGATGAACCAGCGTTGCAAAGTTTGTCTTATATTTGAGGTAAGATTTCCCACACGAGAACAAGAGAATGGCAACGCTGTTCCCCAGTAGTAGCCACACAGTTCAGTCTACAAGAAAGATACCGTTCGCAGTTGACCAAATATTGTTTCTTCACCTTATACCTCCCTTCCCCTTTCCTTTTCCCTCGCGAGAGGAATTATTCATCATACGAATTTAGCAAGATCTGCCATTTAAAAAAAATCCACATGACAGAAAAGTAAATTAGTAACCGCTGTTCTTTTTATACTGCCTTTCTTCGAACTAGAATATGTTGTGATCAAATATTATAAAGTATATTTAAAAATAAGGTCTCGTTAGAATTCTTTTAATGTTTCGTGAATTAATTAGAGAGAAGTAGGTAAATGTTTAGTCCGCGTCTTTCAATAAATAAGATGACCTCTGCGCATAATTGATGATCCAATATTACAGGATGGAGCTAGGCCTATTCCCTTTGGTGGACATACTAAGTATTCATTTTTTAAAAGATTAGTCGTGTGTGGACGAATTTAAAAAAATAAAAACGTCTACAACATATTTATGTGAGGGGAAAAAAAAGTATCAAAATATATGTAAAATAGCTGGAACTTTTCTTATTTAAATATATTACACGCTGGCTTTTATTTAGTCATATATTTTTGCTAAAAATTCTGAGTTTTTAAATACTTATAAGACAACACTTAAATGAATTTTAAAAAAATCTAGATATTTTCATTCTAGCAATTTAAGTTAATATTTACAAATCACCAATAGGTTTTAAACCTTTTCATGTGAAAATCTCTGCAATATTTTTCAATAATAATAATAATAATAATACATATTCTTAAGTTTATATTAAACTTTCCAAATTTGTAATCTTTCGGGCGATGAAAAAGTACTGTGAAGAATTCACCCCTTGGAGATCCCCGACCTGGAGCCAGACGTCTTCCTGGGGGAGCGTCTCTGGGGGAAAGAGGACCCCCCGTTAAGTGACTTTTCGCAGTCGGACATAAATGACTACTTTGTCCTTTGTTGTTGGACTTGTTAATTTGCTCCGTTGAGCGGAAGACCCGTTCAATAGTTGATTTGTTTCACGAACTAACGTTGTGAACTGTCAATATTAGTCTTCCACGAGCGAAGAGTACAAACTAGTGGACCGGTAATAATTAGCAGTCTTCATTGTTGTCACTAAGGTAATTAGTGGATTCGGAAAGCAGCCTGTATGTTCATTAGTACTTTGTTTCAACAACAGGGTCATTAAAAACTTACCCACTTCGGTGACCGCATAGTATAAGACGTCACTCTCACAGTAGACTTGACTGCCGATGATGAGGAGGTCAAGGTTCTGATCTCGGTCGGGTTTGCTGAGGGAGTTTTTTTTCCTGAATATATTTACATTCTCCTTTCACGCAAAGTCTGGTACACCTTCTCTTAGTTCAACCCTACTCATCCTTATTATATTAGCATAACAAGTGAATGTTATGATTATCCCCAGAACGGGTAGTAAGACGTGGGTCTAGAAATAGACAACTTAATTTAAGGGGTGGGGATGAGTAGGAATGTTTGAAGGAGATGCACACCGCATTAGCAAGAGTGGGGGGAAAACACCCTCGGTTCATCAGGTAGTCCACACTAATACGATCTGACGTATTAGACCGTGTGACCGCCACTGTGAGAATCTTAGGAGAGTTACGTGGATAAACTCTCTGGCATTGGCGTGGAGAGAGTATGTAAAAAAGTTTGCACCAAGGTAAGATTTCATCACCGACATTCCCGTCAAAGGTAACCGAAGTCGGTCCAGGACAACTGGGTTCCGGCGAGACTGGGCACCAGGACAACTGGGTTCCGGCGAGACTGGGCACCAGGACAACTGGGTTCCGGCGAGACTGGGCACCAGGACAACTGGGTTCCGGCGAGACTGGGCACCAGGACAACTGGGTTCCGGCGAGACTGGGCACCAGGACAACTGGGTTCCGGCGAGACTGGGCACCAGGACAACTGGGTTCCGGCGAGACTGGGCACCAGGACAACTGGGTTCCGGCGAGACTGGGCACCAGGACAACTGGGTTCCGGCGAGACTGGGCACCAGGACAACTGGGTTCCGGCGAGACTGGGCACCAGGACAACTGGGTTCCGGCGAGACTGGGCACCAGGACAACTGGGTTCCGGCGAGACTGGGCACCAGGACAACTGGGTTCCGGCGAGACTGGGCACCAGGACAACTGGGTTCCGGCGAGACTGGGCACCAGGACAACTGGGTTCCGGCGAGACTGGGCACCAGGACAACTGGGTTCCGGCGAGACTGGGCACCAGGACAACTGGGTTCCGGCGAGACTGGGCACCAGGACAACTGGGTTCCGGCGAGACTGGGCACCAGGACAACTGGGTTCCGGCGAGACTGGGCACCAGGACAACTGGGTTCCGGCGAGACTGGGCACCAGGACAACTGGGTTCCGGCGAGACTGGGCACCAGGACAACTGGGTTCCGGCGAGACTGGGCACCAGGACAACTGGGTTCCGGCGAGACTGGGCACCAGGACAACTGGGTTCCGGCGAGACTGGGCACCAGGACAACTGGGTTCCGGCGAGACTGGGCACCAGGACAACTGGGTTCCGGCGAGACTGGGCACCAGGACAACTGGGTTCCGGCAAGACTGGGCACCAGGACAACTGGGTACTGGCAAGACTGGGCACCAGGACAGCTGGGTTCCGGCGAGACTGGGCGCCAGGACAACTGGGTACTGGCAAGACTGGGCACCAGGACAACTGGGTTCCGGCGAGACAGGGCATCAGGACAACTGGGTACTGGCAAGACTGGGCACCAGGACAACTGGGTTCCGGCGAGACTGGGCACCAGGACAACTGGGTACTGGCAAGACTGGGCACCAGGACAACTGGGTACTGGCAAGACTGGGCACCAGGACAACTGGGTTCCGGCGAGACTGGGCGCCAGGACAACTGGGTTCCGGCGAGACTGGGCGCCAGGACAACTGGGTACTGGCAAGACTGGGCGCCATTGTAAAAGCGTAATGACTGTTTTTTTGTACGTAAATGTTCATTTTTGAAATTGTTTTAAAAAAATATTATAGCAAAGGAACCTTAACTTGTTTGTATTTATAAAGTTAGCGTGGCCTTGCAAATGTGTGTTTTGACTGTACAAATAAAACTAAAATTAAGTTAGGTAAGGTATTTTTCATGGTTTTTAAGTGTTTAATTATTTCATTAATTTTAAAATAATAAATAGTTTAACTTTATAAACGCAAACAAATTAACGTTCCTCTGCTATGATTTTCCAAACAATTCCAAAAATGAACATTTACGTAAAAAAACAACAACAGTCATTACGTTTTTACACGGTTGCCCAGTCTTGCCAGTACCCGGTTGTCCTGGTGCCCAGTCTTGCCAGCACCCGGTTGTCCTGGTGCCCAGTCTTGCCAGTACCCGGTTGTCCTGGTGCCCAGTCTTGCCAGCACCCAGTTGTCCTGGTGCCCAGTCTCGCCGGAACCCAGTTGTCCTGGTGCCCAGTCTTGCCAGTACCCGGTTGTCCTGGTGCCCAGTCTTGCCAGTACCCGGTTGTCCTGGTGCCCAGTCTTGCCAGCACCCGGTTGTCCTGGTGCCCAGTCTTGCCGGCGCCCGGTTAACCGGATCCAAACCTATGCGCCTCGGACCGCTTGAGCTCTTTCTGAATGGTAGACCACCATTTTCTTACCAATGGACTTAACTGTCAGTTAGGAAACATTACCAGACCTACTTTCACATATTCATACGTCAAGTCATGTGATCAACAGCTTTCCATGTTGATGGATATTATCAACAACTATATAATAATAATAATAATAATAATAATAATAATTAGCGCCATGGCGTCAGATTACAATCGAACTATATCAACTCAGCAGCCATCGTCTGTTGGTGAAGATAATGCCAACTTTCACGGATAGAGAGTGTCATATGTTCAGCACAACAAATTCTCAGGCCATTAAATCTCAGTTTTCTAGACCGGAGCTCCTCATCTGTCCTCACGAGGTTGAGTTAACTCAGTTCCCAGACCAACTGCTTCACGGAAAATATGTAAGAACTTGGGATCGAACCCGGGACCACCGAGGCCGTCAGTACTTTTGATAATAATAAGGTAAAATTTCATCAATGTTGGCTAAAAAATGAATTTGTTAGCATTTTTTTCTAAAGTGTCCAAATGTACGTTTGTGAGAAAATCAAGGTATACCTGGCCTATTATGTTTCGGAGTAATATTTTCAAAAACCAGTCGTCCTTAAGATACCCTAAAATTATTATTATTATTATTATTATTATTATTATTATTTACTAAGAAACAAGACGACAGTGTTATATACCTTGTAGAACACTATTCAGGTATATGCATTTTTTTAAACAAAACCGTGGCAGCCATTTTCGAAAAGAATTTCAAATTTCATGATTTATTCTTGAACGAAATCCAGAGTAAAAAAAAAAAGATTGTAAAACCCACTTTTTGAGGTCGGTGGTCACATAACACATCAGGATCCATAGTACAATAGTTTATCTGTACGATAGGGTAAAAAATAAGATAGAAGAACATCTGATTCGTTTTAAAATATTATTTATTAAATATTGGATGAACAGTAACACGGGTTTGAAAACAAAATATATTTAACCTACTCTCACAAACAAAGACTTTTTTTTTAACTATTATAATTTCAGACATATTTTTGTTAAATTATTCAAATTTGTTCCTCTAAAAACACTTTGCAATTTTATTCTACTCAATATAGAAGAGATATTTAAAAACAGGAAATTTTATGAGTAAACTAATTTTTTTATATATATAAAAAATAATATATTTTGGTATTTTTATTTTATTTAACATTTTTTTTGTGTGTGTATTTCTCATTAATAATAAAAACTATTTTCATTCAAATAAGACATTGAGTAGAGTAACAATTTTATCACAACACTCGTCTAGTTAATTATTACTTGATCTCGATCAATTAACTTTTCCGTCACATGAAGAGACACATTGTGTGATCAGGGTTTACTTAAGTCACGTAATACAATTCCAATTTTTAAACCCTTCTGCACAAGTGGAAATAACATCCACGGAATTTAAACCTCAAGTGTAGAATCAGCCTTGGGCACGCTCTCAATTGGACGCTGTTTGCAACTTTCTCATTGGTTGGAACGGTCACGTGATTACGGATTGTGTAGATGTGATTTCCATTTCTACGCACTATAAGGATTGTACAGAGGCTACAAACATCTTCGCCGCATAAGCTCCGCCACCTATAAAAGTGCAGTTACACTTACCCCGTTTAACCGGAAAACCAGCGCTGAGTCCTCCGAGCACGTCAGCACTCCACTCACGTTAAACAAGAAAAACAAGACTGTTTCTTCGGAATGCTACGTATTTCGTCTGACTTTCCCCGAGTAGCGGACGCTGCGCAGGCGCTAAAACTTGGAGAAAGAAGCGCTCTTGGTGATCACGTGGTTTATCCCTACCCCCCGTATTATCTCTCTCTCGACGTTGTGCGCAGGCGTCAATGAGGGAAACTCACGCTAACTGGCTGATAGTGACATCATGGAACTTGTGTATCCTCCCTCCCATATTTCCCCCACAGTGCAAATCTGAATATAAGCGTGTACCCGGCAAGGAGCAGTCACTCTTTGATTCTTTTAGGATGTAAGATCTTTATATATGTAAGTCTACGTTATTTTAGAAAAGCATTACATAATTTGTAAACTGGGGAACAGTTAAATTGTAACTTAATTATGTAGGGACCGATTTGGATTTGCTTTGGCATATTTTTTTTAATGAATAATTTTACTAGTTTAGTTTTGTTGGGTAATTAGATTTGTTATGAATTGAGGCATTTTTTGGACGTATCTCTTTAAATTTAGATTCTATGGTAGAATAATCAAGTCAATTGTTATTTATTTTTGTAGGGTGTATTGCGCTATTATGGTTGGGATTCTGCCTTACTGTGCTAGTCGTTCTAAATGAAACTTGTATGTATTGTTATCTTACCTTCAATAGTTACGCAAGGAGAATTTTGATTAATGTTTGTCGACCGTTATTATATTATTATTATTATTATTATTAGCACCACGTCTTACTACCCGTTTGGGTTGTACGCACTTACGCTAATGTGTAATGGGGTAGGATGATTGAGAGTTGAAATGGAGGACCTACAGTTTAACGTGGGATCCGAACCACGGTGGAGGCCTGGCATTCCCCACATTGACAAGATGTCTTGTCAGAGGTGAAGGAAGGGTTTGGCAATCAGATAAATCTGTGCCGGGACCCCTAGACCACCTGACTGTTATTATACACTCAGTATGTTTGTAAGAGATAATATATTAAGCCTTTTTTGTGTAGGTTGACCCGCTTCACGGGTAGTTAGACGTTAGCAATATCTATACTTATTTCTAATGTAGCCAGGTGTATAGTTAGGATCATATTCCTACCAGGTGATATGGATAAGATAGATGTGATAAAAATAGACTTTCCAATATACGTGTTTTCCGACTTTAATTTCTTTTCAATAATTGTTCGCTATATTTTAACTTTTGGCGCGTATATAAATTAGTTCTGTCAAATTATTATGAATTTACTTTATATTTGATTGTGCGTTTAATACTCTGAATATTTATATTAATTTCTTGTACATAAATACATTTATTCTCTTCCATATTTATATTGTTGCTATTGAGCATAGCCCGCAATCTAAAAACATAGTATTGTTAACATTTGGATTATGAAAATATAACGGCCTCAAGACCAATGTCATCTTCTATACTGTTGTTACGCTTTCACACCTACAGTATCCCCGTGGCTTCTTTGGTGCTGACTGACAACTCACAACTGACTTCTGGCAGTCAAAATTTAGGTATATACCTAACTTTTGAACGTCAGAAGTGACAGCTGCTAAACACATGTTTTTACAGATCATCTGGTTCGGCGTAGGGATACGTAATTTGGTCTGGTAACATTTTAAAGCTGTCAGTCAGCACCAAAGAAGCCCTGGAGCTACTGTAGCATACTCTTAAACCCCCATTAACGCGTATAATTAAATATTTCATTTTGTTGATAGTTAAACATCTTAGTTCAGGTACTTGGTCTTTTGCATATTTGAGTGTGGATCAAATAAAGGTCCCTGGGGATCCTCTTTATTATTGCCCTTGGGATTGCAACACCTCTACAGAGAAGGGTGCAGTATCTTAAGGACTATTAGGATGCGGACTTTGTGGGCGGGGCTTAAGATAGCGCCTGCATACGGCAGACAAACAAACCAAGTTATAAATAGCTGTGTTGACGTCACTTGCCACATGATTGGCTGGCTAGAGCACGTGGTATACTCCACGTGACGTTCGAACAACGGGAAAGCTGTTCTCCTTTGGACAACCTTTACGTCAATTTGATCGTGCTCCTTACATAAAAAATCACATAACTAATAAGATGATGTAAGCGAACTCGAAACCTTCTGAGAACAAACCAAATTTATAAATCCATCAGTTCATAAAAGGTCTCGTATTCGATTCCAAGTTTCTATGATGTCGATTATCAATTAAAAAAACAAAAACAAGACTCAATAGACAGTAACAATTTAATGACTTTTTTTTTTGTACAACTGTTCATTCAAAATATGTTGTATACATAAGAGAGGGCCATATTTTCTTACAATGTAATACCAAAATATAGCCTTTTTTAATTTAATATATTGACTAGTTTTTATCTCTTGTACATTAAAGTTAAAATGGTGATGTATATATTATATATGTACTTGAAAAAACCCGTTTGTCACAAAAAAGGTTTAAAGACGCATTTATTAGCTTATCTTGGTAATTAGTTTCAGTTTTATTTGAATATAATAAATATGACGTTTACTTATAGCTCTAGAGAGACTAATCAATATTTTGTTTTTGTTAAAAAATAAAACTTTAGACGAGAATATATGATTTATCACATTTGAGTTGTGTTAAAAGTACTTTGTTCTAACATCAAGTGAAATATTCCGTCATTGGAAGTACAGTAGCCCCGTGGCTTCTTTGGTGCTGACTGACAGCTCACAGCTGACTTCTGACAGTCAGCATTTAGATATACCTAAATGCTGACTGTCAGAAGTGACAGCTGCTAAACACATGTTTTTGCCGATCATATGGTTCTGCGTAGGGATACATAATTTGGTGTGGTAACTTTTTAAAGCTGTCAGTCAGCACCAAAGAAGCCATGGGGCTACTGTAGCACCAATCATAGTATAGACACTAATTAATAGTAGATATGTTAATTGATATATAATTATCATTAGATCGGTGATGAATAGTTTGGTAGGTTTTAAGGAGGGTTTGATAAGAGTTAAGTCTTGTTGAAATGTTGATAGCCTTTTAGGGTAAATTTAATAAAAATGTTTTTGAAAACCAAGAGGTACACTTACAAAATATAGCCTTTTTTTTAACACCACGTCTTACTACCCATTCTGGTTGTATTTATATGTACTAATTACGCTAATGTGCTAGGGATGAGGATGGTTGAATCTGTAGAAAATGTACACGCATTTGCGTGAAAGGATAGTGTAAAACCATTTAGAAAAAATCCACTCTCGTTGTACCCGACCGGGATTCGAGCCCCGTTCTCTCTGTCATCGGCAGTATGGTGTGTTGCAAGAGTGACGCTTAAGATCGCTCGACAAAACGGGCTTATAAAAATTTAATTCGATTACATTATTTAAGATATTGTTTTTATTCACACATTCAAACACCATAGTTATTTTAATGAGTTAATCTGCGCGCCCAAGATGAAGAGGAAATAAACCCATATTAAAGACCGGGGTAGTGGAAACAAAATAACGTGGAAAACTATACACTAGCGCCCACGGCCAAAATTAGAACTTCGACCTTCGTGTCATTTACCAAATCAACGGTTTAAAGAGGCCCACGACCCTTGGTGTGTTTTTTTTAGAGATAATTAAGGAAACGCGATTACTTATTAAGGTGCGGTCGAAGGTAGCGCAAGTATTTTTTATAGTTTTTATAGAATTGAATTTTTTTGGCCAAAATAAATCAAATATTTCTCCAGTAGCAATGTAGAGTTTAGTTTTCTGCACATTCTAGTATCGACATATCTTGAATATCTGTCAAGGGTGTCCTGGAATGTTGTCAAAACTTTTTTCTTTATTTAAAAAGTTTTGACCAAATTCCAGGACACCTTTGACAGATATTCAAGATTTGTTGATATCAGCATGTGCAGAAAACTAAACTCTACATTGCTACTGGAGAAATATTTGATTTAGTTTGGCCAAAAAAATGTAATTCTATAAAAACTGTAAAATTACTCGCGCTCCCTTCAGCTGCACCTTAAGTAGAAAATACAAGTCATAAAATCAGGCTTCCAATCATTGCACTATTAAAAAAGAAATCATATATAATAAAGACCAGTTAAATATTTTAAAACTAACCTTAGCTCGTGGTCTAGATCGTCAGAGACTTATTATAACATAAAGGGTGTGCCAACCTCCTCTAACAGAGTGGTGGTTCGTATCCGCTGCAAATTACAAACTTTACAAACCCAAAGTTTGTGTTAAGAGCGTTAAAAATGCCAAAAAAAGGTGTACACATTTTAGGATATTAATCCTTCTCTTAAAGATTAAAACACAATAAAAGACGTATCGATAAATTATCGAATCTTATCGGTTAGTAATTGATATCAATCGACATTTCTACTAATAGCTAGTATCGGGTCTAAAGTGTATAAAACTAACTTTTTTTCTACAGGTCACACATTTTAAATAACGTTTTTCTTATTTCTATAAACTTATCAAGATCTTAGAATAAAATGATGTGTATCGTTCAATCAATCGTGGTCTGAATTTGGTCAGTTATTTTAGAAAAGATCATTCATGTCCCAAAGAATTAGGCTAAGGTTTATCCCCCACCCCCCCATTCGATGTAAAAAAAAAGAAGTAAACGCCATTATTTGAACTTGAGAACACACAAATTATCATCTCTAAAACAAATCTCCAACTGAAAAACGTTAAAATATTTTCTAGAAAAATAGTGTTTAGATAAAATTGTGTGCTTGAAGTACTCGAACATAAACACGATTTCGATTTGCGTTTACTATGCATCCTATTTTTACCTTTTCTTTAATTTACTATTTTTTCAAATAATTACAAAATGTTAAAATTTCAAAAACTTTTAGCGACCCACAGTTTGGAAACCTTTGGTTTATATATTAAAAAAAATCATGTTCGTCGTTGCTTAAGGAGTCAGTCTAAAAGATCTTGTCGACATGATAAGTGTTTGTAAACAAATCCGTTATTAGGACCTAACGGTGTTATATTAATAAATAGCAGAAGTACCCATGGTAACCACGCAGTGCATTGCGTGGATACACCGGGGAAATCTTTTATTTGTTTCAAACAGATCGAAAATAAAAAATTAAAAAATCTAATGGAAATTAAAAAAAAATCCGGCTCCAATTTGGACATGTATTTTAAAATGTCTACGCCCCCCCCCCCGCAAGGGGGAGATATCGTGTAATGATTATGACAGACAAACAAACGTTTAATTTTATCTTTATAGGTATAGCTTGTTTTATTTTCAACAAAATAAATATTTACAATAATCTAATAGTAAAGATTAAAACTCTTTTTCATAGAGCGTTGGAGATTTGTTGCCAACATTTACTTGTTCCGGTGATGAAAAATGATTATAATAATATACTGATTACATAAGTTGCTTTATAAAACATCTAGTGCTTTGTACAAAACATCCGACACATACATCCAGCTTGTGCGTAAAAAAAACTAGCAATAAAACAATTATACCTCCCCTATCCTACCTCCAAAAAGGACCAAATATATATATTAACTTGCCTTTAGTTTTGACTTATTAATTTACAAAAATTAGCTTTTTTTTATTATAGTTATAAATTATTTGGTTCCTCTCAATAGATTAACATTTTTGATTTTATCTACAGTGAACGACTCGAATCAAACTGTCAAATAGTTAAAATAAAAAGTTACACAATCGTATATTAATTAACTAATTTTGATAACTGCATTGTACAATCTCTTTGATAGACAACAATGTCGAAATGTTTCGCCAGCTACAATTTATGGACGGGACTGTACAAAGCAGATTACAACTATATCTTTTTACAAATTTAGTTTTTTATAATAAGGTTAATAAATTCACGCTAATGTACAGCATATAATATCTAATTACAATTAATTAAATGCAAAGTAAAAGAAGTTCAATGCAATCACATCACAACAATGGTAATTTACAACAAACGTACAGTCTGCATCTAAACACCTTCCAAAATAAGGGCCACAAGATAAACGGGAAGACAACGGTGAATCAAAATTTTGGAAGATTTAGGAAGAAAGAATAAAATTTATCACGAGCATATTTTAGGATAGAGCAAAGGGCCACTTTTTATAATGTCCGATTAAAATCTTCTTTACTTAGCAGCGATCAATATGATTTCACATGTTAATCATTTTAAGTCTATTTTTGGATGTTAAGTGAGTACTATTTTTGTTTTTATGTAAGTGGACCATTTCAAAAGTTTCCATAAAGCAGAGACGTTATCATTTTTCAAAATGTAAATCAACGAGATAATTTACAGAGAAAAAGAGAAAAAGTTTATTTTTTGGAAAATATTGACGATAATCGTAAAAAAAGTGATTGGTTAAATTTTTAAAAACTAAAGTCTACATACTAATTAGTGTTGGCTAAAAATAATGGTTTTCGTATTAAACTAAAGCGAGTGGACGAGTTTGAAATTTAAGGGTAAAAATTTATAAATTTGTATGAAACTGTAAACATTTTAAAATTTAGTCTAAAGTTTTCAAATGATTCATTTAAATTATTGACTCTGTGACGGGAATAATACTATAGAATACTACATGTCAGGCAATAGTGTGACGCGGGGTTGTGTCGTCATCAAATACAGGGGCACAATGTTTCCACTTCAAGTTCTCCTTTATGAGTTATAAAAAAAATAAGTTTGCCATTAAGTTTGGCTCACGTAAATACTGAAAAAACTTTGGCATTATAGCATTTACAAATTGTTCGTGTATATCGTGAATTAGCTAATAATATAAATTAATGTGATTTACTTTATTTTAACATTTATGTGCTTTCATACACCTATAATATATGTCATGGTTTGTTTAAGTGGCAAAAGTATTAAATTGAAACTAAAGGCCTATTATAAAAAAACCAGTATCAATAACATTTGTTGTTAATAATTTTAAAATATTTAAATCAAAATTATTGCATTGAACTACTTTAAGAATCCAATTTTTGTTATTTCATAAGCACAAACTTTATATACACATAGTAACAAATATATCTCTCACAATTTAAACAACCACAAATCCTGTTGCACAATTTTTATAGCATTTTAAATATAAAACAATGCAATACAACAATGGCTTTATATTACACTAAATTTATTAGGAACAGCGGTTATATTATATTTTCCCTCTGCAGCGAGAATTAAATAATAAATAGATACACACACAAATACAGTTTCATTTATGCATTATTTAAAGAAAGCTTAACAATTTACTATTTGTATATAATATATTCAATATCCATTCACTGCCTCGTTCTATTACTCTTTCAACCATTTACACATTTGAATCACAACCTCGTGTTAATAATAACAATAAATGTAGAAATATATGTAATAATTTTCATTTCTTATATATTATGATAAAATGTAAACAGAACAAGTGTGAAAAAATATATATAGCGTTGTATTTAAAATTTGGTTGGTCAGTGTACGACATTTAAGTTCGATAGTCATTTTGTTATTGAAATATTCAACACCTCATTAAAATACTTGACAACATGTGCGAAATTAAAAAAAAACACACGAAATCAACTTAATAAATAAATTAAAAACGAATAAATGTTAAAATAATATGTTTACAAATTATTATTAAATTGCAGCTTGAACATAATTATTATTCCAGTGATGGAGAACAATTTGGTTTTATTGTAGTATGTGGAGTGGAGTGAATTCTCTTTCAAAACTATAAATTAATAAATAATATCAATAAATGATATTGGTGAGGTCTTTCTGAACGGATTTACATTTAAAAAAAGTGGGTTTTAGTAACTAAATGCATGTGTAGTGCAGATAATGGGAAAAATAATAATTTAAAATGGTATTATTACTATAGTGGATATTTCATTAAATAATCCAAAAGCCCGCCATTGATTATTATATATAATAGAAAAGTCACAAAAGCCAACAACTACCAATATTTAGAAAATGTGATCTTCCCAGTTCCTGTGGTTTGCCATGTTAGTTGCTAGTAACATACTTAACATATTCTATCAATATTGTTCCTTGTTGAACAAAAGTAATATTTCATTTAGGTTAATAGTGTTTTAGATGTATAATTTTATAAAGCTAAACATAATCTATACTATAACGCGAAATAATAATTTTATAGTTTCTAGTTATTTATTAAATGTTGTGATAAATATTAGAACTAAGATAAGCCAGGAAGATGGAAGACATGGGGAGTATGCTAGGCTGTAGCCAGGAGGAACAGGAGTACATGAGATAGTAGAGGAAGCAAGACTGAGATGGTATGGTCATGTAATGAAGATGTTGGAGTACATGAGATAGTAGAGGAAGCAAGG
>CABFVX010001247.1:59277-74342 GCA_902151425.1 Timema shepardi
GGGGGGGGGGGAGAAGATAACAAAAAACGTGAAATTTAGAGGAGAACAATGGAAGCAATTAAAGGAGGAATAATAGTGGCCAAATAGAGGAAGATAAAGGCATTTTGCAAAACTGATCCGATCACAGGCGTGATACAGTTAATGATGATGAGAACTATTAACACTTGGGCTCTGTATTATCTGTCTCGTCCGGCCCGGAATATCGACACTTTAGGACGGATAATCGTGTATCTAGTGTACCCCCAAGGTAATGTTATTAGGTTTATGCAAGAAAGCAGGCAAGGGTTCACATTAAACGGTACAATACATCTACGCAGATGGGTTGTCTATGTTGGCCAATAGTAAGGAAGCGGTCGCAAGAAATTAATAAATTTCATCAGAGGCTATTAAGGAAATAAGTCTAGAAGTGCACGCTGGAAAGACCAAGTATATGACCACACGGAGAACACATATTGGGGCCGATAATTTAGAGATTACCGCGAACAAACATTTCATTTGACAGAGCCAATGAGTTTAAATGTTTAGGGATAATTTTAACCAGCAATAACGATAAGTACAGTAGCCCCATGGCTTCTTTGGTGCTCACTGACAGCTCACAGCTGATTTATGACAGTCAACATTTAAGTATATACCTAAATTTTGACTGTCAAAAGTGACAGATGATAAACACATGTTTTTGCAGATCATATGGTTCGGCGTAGGGATACGTAATTTGGTCTGGTAACTTTTTAAAGCTGTCAAATGTCAGTCAGCACCAAAGAAGCCATGGGGCAACTTTAGGAAAATAAATGCTTGTTACTACTCGGTCAGTAAGTTGTTGAAATCTCACCCGCTTTCAAGGAATGTAAAACTCAGAATATACAAACCAAAGTTAGTTTTACCGCTTGTCGTATATGGCTGTGAAACGTGGTCTCTTACCTTACACGACGAAAAAAACATTTAGGGTGTTTGAAAACACGGCGCTTTATGAAGATATTCGCTCCAAAAAAGGGATTAGGACAAGGATGAGTGGAGGAGTTTACATAATGATGAGTTGCACAACCCGTACTCACCACAAGGACATTGTTAGGATTGTCAAGTCTTTTAGATTACGTTGGCAGGACATGAAACGCGAATGAGAGATTATAGAACAATGTTCAGGGCGTTAACAGGCAACCCTAATGGTAAGAGACCAATGAGAAGACTTAGGAGCAGATGGGAGGATAACATTAGATTGGATCTTAAGAAGATACAGTGTAATGAGTTTGACTGGATAGAACAAGCTCAAGATAGAGATAGGGTGTAATGAGGTGGACTGGATAGAATTATCTCAAGATAGGGATAGGATGTAATGAGGTGGACTGGATAGAACTTGCTCAAGATAGGGATAGAATGCAATGAGGTGGACTGGATAGAATTAGCTCGGTATAGAGATAGGGTGAAATGAGGTGGACTGGATAGAACTATCTCAAGATAGGGATAGGCTGTAATGAGGTGGACTGGATATAACTAACTCAAGATATGGATAGGGTGTAATGAAGAGGACTGGATAGAATTAGCTCGGTATAGGGATAGGGTGTAATGAGGTGGACTGGATATAACTAGCTCAAGATAGGGATAGGGTGTGATGAGGTGGACTGGATATAAATAGCTCAAGATAGGGATAGAATGTAATGAGGTGGACTGGATAGAATTTGCTCGGTATAGGGATAGGGTGTAATGAGGTGGACTGGATATAACTAGCTCAAGATAGAGATAGGGTGTAATGAGGTGGACTGGATAGAATTATCTCAAGATAGGGATAGGGTGTAATGAGGTGCACTGGATAGAACTGGTTCGAGATAGGGATAGGGTGTAATGAGGTGGACTGGATATAACTAGCTCAAGATAGGGATAGAATGTAATGAGGTGGACTGGATATAATTAGCTCGGTATAGGGATAGGGTGTAATGAGGTGGACTGGATAGAACTAGCTCAAGATAGGGATAGAATGTAATGAGGTGGACTGGATAGAATTAGCTCGGTATAGGGATAGGGTGTAATGAGGTGGACTGGATAGAACTAGCTCAAGATAGGGATAGAATGTAATGAGGTGGACTGGATAGAATTAGCTCGGTATATGGATAGGGTGTAATGAGGTGGACTGGATAGAACTGGCTCGAGATAGGGATAGGTGGCGTATTTTGTAATTTCGGTAATGAACTTTCGAGTTTCTAATGCCATTCAGCAAGTAAGTAGCCAAGATAATGGTTAAGATGTAGTACTTAGGTACATTCTAATGGTTCCCATAGATCTAACAACACAGACTGTGTGGCTGTCTTACCTTGAACCAATGTCTCCACCCCTCAAACCACTGTTAACATTTGTCTATACTGGGTCCGAATGTATTTATAATATTTAATGAGGTCCTATATCTTTTTACGACTTTAATATTCTGGATTTGTTTGGCTTCTCCCGGCGTACCACAGTTCGGGGGTCGCTTCTAGAAACCAACCCTGTGCTGATCTCGCCTAGTTGGAAGTTCAACCGCGAGGTGTCGGGCTAATACGCACCGTTTCCAATCTTGCTACAAGATCGCAGCAGCTGGTACGATTACGTCATCAAGATAATTCCATCACTGCGAAGAGAGTTTTTTTAAACAAATAAATTCTTTTATAATTTTAAAACTTATATTATAGGAGATTGTTTTACACTTTGATTTAGATAAAAAAGAAACGTTTTTGACAGTTATGAAATTACTAAAACCGTTTGTATATAGATTTATAGGTCTAAGTATAAAATAGTTATGTTAACTGCAAATGTAATTTTTGATAGCCATATTACCAATATCCATTAAATAATACTCATATTAAAACAAAATGTCCCCATTGTTGAACACAAAAGACATGTTTATATTTCCTAAAATGTCCTTATTTCCAGAAGACTACTATAGTTACTAAGCTCAATAAATTAATATAGTCAATTTGTGATTAAGCTACTTAAGAAAAATGAATAGCTTGAAATATAATTTTACTAATTAAGTTACAAATACATAATAGTTTTATTTGATTATTTAAATACTTGTGTAATATTAAGTAACCATACAAGTCACCTCTTATATACAATTCCCTGTACAATTATTAGTTGTTTTTTTTAAGTTTAGGTACAATAATTAATATGAATTACAGTTTCAATTTTGATTATTGGTCCTTTATAATGGAATGTTTGTGTTTTTCAAACAAAGGCTGCCTTTACAATAAGTTCAATCTTTTATGTATGTTTTTTTTTATTAAATATGAAAATAACTAAATTATTTCTTTCTATTCCCACCACAAACATCGCGTTAATATTATATAGTGGGATCACCATAAAAAGAAACTTATCTGGTTGTTAATAATATTTAGATACAAATCGTTGTGTTCTGCAGCTTTATATGCTGTGTTAATTTTGAGAGATCGTTTAAATTTTGACTTATTTAAGATAAATATAATTATCTCTTGTCTCTCTATTAAATAGTTATCTTATATATCTTATAAAAGGATCTCCCTATGGAAATCCTACTATATTCATCGATGACAGAGATTTATAATTGTTTTAGCAACTTAATATATTATCTAGAATGTTGTTTATTTAAGTTTGAAAATAGAACACAGACGAGAATCAACCCAGGGATTAGCATAAATATAGTTTAAAGCTTGATTCACACGTTAGCAGAAATATGACCCATGATGCTTTGCAACACAAACTTAAAACAGCTGATTATTGATATATATTATTTTAAAATTAATAAAAAGATATTTTATATTATTATCAGAATAGATATTTTCAAACTAATGTGTTGTGTAGTGAAACAAGACAAAACAAGAATTACACCCCCACTTTCCATTTAACGAGTTATTTCAAAATAATTCCACAACAGTAGACGCAGATGTCTGCTAGCATATCGCTATGAAGGCGCATGCGCACTGATTGAGTAGGTTGGTTTGGTCTCTTAAGCTGATGTTGTCGAGCAGAATAAAAAAGAAGGTAAGCTGAAGTTATTTCAAGTCGCGCCAAACGGACAACGCTGAAATCTTGTGGTTGGTCCAGAACTCGTCACGTGATTTAAGTGTGTGCTCTTGTTTTTTTCGGCGAGCGTGTGAATCCACAGCTGATCAAGTCCGTCCAGTGCTTAAGTTCAACTTGATCTCAATAACGAGCCCTGAACGGACCTGAACATAAGTTGAACTCACGTGGCTCAGTTGGAATAAATGTGACGTACCAACCTAACATTCCCCAGGTTTGATTCTCGTACATTTTTATTGTTTACAAGTTGGTACGTTTTATTTAGAAAGGTTGAACATACTGTAAATTATACTAAAACTACTTGTATAAAGAAAGAATAGTGTTATGCATAATTATTGATGGTGCTTCATTTACCCTTTTGGTGAGAATATATATTTTATGTTTGTTTACTCCTTATGATATATATTTTCAAGGAAGAATATAGGAATATAAAAGCGAGAGAACTGTTTAGGAGCGTATTTTTCATAGTAAAAAAGAATTAAAATATTTCCAATATTGTAAGGACATTAAAATAGCCCAATTTCCATGTAAGTTTATTTAAAATGCTGACAAATAATTTATAATTGTTCCCCAATTATTATTATATATATTATCTAGAAACATTTAGGATATATTGTACAACAAAGTTTTTGAAACATAATAATTGCTATAAAAATGTTTTCAAGTCCTCGAAACGCCGAAAACCAATACAAATTACTCCATAAAGTAGACAAACACTTAAACTGGAACCTATTTCTTCTAAATTGTTGATAAGGAAATAAACTAATCGGATTAACCTTGCTCTAAGCCGCCGTTTACTTAAATGCATACATAAGACTTTGGCATTAAGGGGTTTGCCTAATTGTGACGTCACGCTAAGTCAAGAGAAGATTTTACCATTTTAATGTATTTACGTTTCATTCTGTGAGTTTTAAAAATAGAACATTGGAAAAAATAGATCGTAAAATCTAAACTGATTCGGAGAATGGTCTTACGTTGTCACAATAAAAAAAAATCTTGAAGTGTTTTATATTTCTAAATATTTTTTTAAAAATCGTCCTATAACTCAGACTTTTTTTTTATTCCCAAAAATGTCCTGAAGCAGTCTTCCTGCCCGGAAATAGATTAAAAACAAGTCAGGGGAAGAAAATATCTGTCTAGAATAGGAAACAAGAGAAAGGTAGTTTTGAAATGCAAGTCAATGTCGTCCAGCCGCGAATTGTATAGTGAGTGTTTATACTCGTCAGAGGAAGGGGCGAAGTGTATTATTATTATTATTAGCACCGCGTCTTACTACCCGTTCGGGTTATACGCACTTACACTAATGTGTAATGGTAGGGTGATTGTGAGATAAAATGGAGGACCTACAGTTTAACGTGGGATCCGAACCACGGTGGAGGCCTGGCATTCCCCACATTCACAAGATGTCTTGTCAGAGGTGAAGGAAGGGTTTGGTAATCAGATAAATCTGTGCCGGGACCGAGGATTGAACCCCGACCGCCAGTACAGAAGTCTGACACCTTACACGGGGTCTTTCAGGGCTGAACCGGCCATTTTACTTCCCTCTCTTTCTATTTCGTACGTTGGTGTCTAAGAGTGGCGGTGCTTAGAATGTTTAGGTGTTTAGTTGAGATGCAACATAGATGGACAAACCTTTGCGGCAAAGAGTCCAGTGAAATTAGACAATAAATTGTCATATTAACGGAAAAATTCATAAAGTTTTGAAAATTGGCAAGAACATTGTCGAAGGCATTAGAAATTAAATAAAAGAATGTTATCTCACCCACCGCGGTATCTTCCTCCCTTAAAATGAGAAAAACCACCCCCAAATACGATTAGGTTTATTTATCTACTGAACCGTTCGGTTTTAGGCAGATCTGCTTGTATAATAACATGTTTTAAATCAAATTTACAACAATAAATGTTCTATTCGTGTTTTGCGAGCAATTAATATTACTCGCGAAAATGTTGCTCTAAGATAAGGGTAGGTCGGAGCGCACTGTTACATACGTGCCTATCGCGGTTTTAATGTATGATTTACTTGGAAAGTACTCATTTTACGAGAAAAAATTATCAGGACTTAAATTGTTGAGTGGTACTCCCTTTTCTTTTTTATTTGTCGTTTTGTGGTCAACAATACACGTTTTGGCTTCAGTGCCCCGTATGCTTGTTGGTCACGGGTACACCGGAGCAATTCTAACACATTTATTGACGTGCACTGCTTTGACTAAAATAATACTCAAAAGAAATAGATATTGAAGATGCTGACAAAGAATACAGGCAGCAAATTCTCGTCGATTTTAAAACCACTTCACCTGAGTTCGACGATGTACAAAGTGTTCTTACTGTCGAAAACCTAAAATTTAAGTTTTCTGAACACATTAAAAAGCCCCCAGAACTGGAGGAAAACAGCACAATTATGGACGCTATGCATTTGGTTGAATCGGAGCGTATGGGTAATTGAGAGTTTCATCTAGAATGTGTTAAAACTATGCTTCCAGTTTTTCATGCGAGTGGCAATTTTTTATAAACCGAGTCTTGTCAACTCTACCTTCTAAATATGAATTTCTTGTAACAAAAATTCACAAAAGAAGGCTTCTTCACCATTCGTCACTCTGAGAAGCAATGATGTGTTGTATGGTCAGATATGGCCATAGGACAGACTCTAATGAAAGACATGGAAAGTTTTGGAGGTATCACCCGTGGAAGAGGTTTCACTGACTTCTAAACAAATGGATCTTTGGACGTGTGTGCCAGTATGGAGAAATGTTGTGCGTTAAATACTGAGAACAGTCATCCGCACGTCAAACAGCGAGATTTAAGATTGGGCAAAGACAGAGAGGATTGTGAAAAGCTTATTCAATGGCTACAGCGACATTCGCCATTCATTAATAGCTCCAATCTTGTGTCACTATGTAGTGGTGAGACATTGATTGCTACAGAGCAAAATATATTGGCGAAAAATCATTAAACGACATTGTACCAATAGGAAACCTATTTATGACTTTTGAGACGAGTCGTCAAACTTGATCAAAGCCAATTTCCTTAATGAAAAATACAGTTAGAGTCAAAGACAACGACATTTAAATTGATTTGACCCTGCTATTTTAACAAATTATCTGCACTGCCATTCAATCCAGGATTTTTAAAAATGGGCTTTACTTATGAGTCCGCCTCAATGCTTCTTTCCACAGTCGCATATTTAGCATATTTGCCAAAAATTGAACGGTTCGGTAGATAAATGAGCTTAATTGTATTCGGGGGTGGTTTTTCAAATTTTAAGGGGGGAAGCTACCACGGTGGGTGAGAGAAAGTTCTTTCAGTTCATTTATAGCGCCTTCAACAATGTGCTTGGCAATTTAAAAAAATTAATGAACTTTTACGTTAGTAAAACCTAATTTCACTGGACTACTAGTCCAAACTCTGGTGTAGGGAAAAAATGTTGTTGGTTGGTTGGTATTCCTTCGTTCGCAGAGCCATTCCGTGGCGGAGACGACTCCAAATAAAGTGGATGCTTTGTTATATGCGCATGCGCAGATATTTTATGTTGGAATAGGAACGTTCTGTGGAATCGAGCCTTTTTTCATACTTAAACTAATTGCGTTTTTATTATACTCTGAGTAATATCGTGACTATTTAAAATCTAGATTTTGTAGTTGATTTAAAAAAACAACAACTAAAAATTGATTGAGTACGCAAGACATGAAATAAAATAATCCCTTACAACAATGCGCGGTGGTATTCCAGAATTTAATTGACCATTTTAATTAACACATCTAAGTATTATTATTATATGATAGCTCTTCAGATATTTTCGAAACTATTTTACAAAATATTCTTATTGTTAACCGAGGATGAGTTCTACGATTATATAATGTGTTATGTATTATTGGGCGATTGTAACCTTTGGTAAGTTAATAAACCATTTGACAGTTAGGGACAAGTTTACTGTAAATCTAACAATTATCTGCTACATGTTATTGTTTCACCGGAAACAGATTATTTCGTTATATGGGTGAGTGACAGCGATTTGAGTCACGCGTCTTTGACTTTTACTTTACAAACGTTCCATTTACTGAGATAACCAGGCTCCCATTCGTTTTCAGGCCATCCGCTACTTTCCGAGTTAATTGTCTATCTCCAAGCAGTTCCACTTCTCGCCAATAGAAGGCAGTGCTTTTTGGAAAACTACTAGAAATTTTGGTAACATTTTAAAACAATATTTAACTATGCTTCTATATAAATTATCTTTAAAAAGGTGAATTCACACGTACGCTGAAATTTGAAAGCAGTAGAGTGAGTCCACACCTATTAGTCATGCAGCTGTTCACACACTCGTGGAAAGTTGGGAATCTCTGTTTACCCATGATGCATTGAAACGTCAAACATAATCAGTGCAAGTTACTGTATTTAAAATAAAACGAAATGTTTTACTTACTGCCTGGGTGTGAATTTGTCATCGATAAACCTCGTGGCTTTCAATAAACGTTTTTTTTAAAATCATCCCTTATAAGATACGCCACGATTAAAAGTTTGCGCATGCGCTGATCGGGTTTTCTGTAGAAGCGCTGGAAAAGTTTAAATTATCTCCACTCAAGCAGTGCGGACCACGCTTGTGAATGGATTAGAGCTGTCACGTGACCAAATATCAGCTCTGCCCTCGTTTTACAGCGAAGTGTGAATCCACAGTAAAAGTCATTAAAGCAGGTACGACCTGTGTTATGATACCCCCGAAACTTTTTCCTTTAGTGACGTAACTACATGTACAGTACATACTTTATGTAGCCTCCTTGTCATTACTAAAATAATAATAATAATTGAATTAGCATTTTAAACAAAAAATATTTCGTAAATTATACATTTTGTTTCTCTTCGTTTCATGACCAAGATCTGTATGATTGTTAATGGCAAAACAACTTTACGAGATGGTCATGGTTCGAAATGAGACAAAGACTTATTTAACAACCACCAACTATTCTAGATAGCCATTTTCAAATTACTAATAAACAATTAACGTGACAATACTCAGAGAATTTATTCGGTTCTCGAATCATCAATCATGTGCGGTGCTTTTACATTGGCCGGTCAATCTGCAACGCTTGTCCACTTTCCGTGGATGTTATTTTCTGTCTATTTTGCAAAGATTGAAGTTAGCAAGTTTAAAAAAAAAATGCATCGACTAATATACGTGTCTTCTATATATCTAAGAAAGGTCAAATAAAATGGCTAAGTCATGTCTCTTTTTATAAAAAAGCTCGCATCAAAAACACAGTTGGCATTCATATTCATGTTGTGTATAATTTATTAGCGTCAAGCTGTGGATAAATTTAATAATAAACGAATATTTTACACAACACTTAGAAGGATTGGCGGTACAGGAATAAATAAAACGACCCCCCACTTAATTTTACCACCATTAATGGACACACAACCATTTTGTCTATTAATGTTTAGACAATAGACACACTACTTCTTTACCAGTCACCAAACATACAATAGACAAGGACCAACACGTTATGCAACCCGCAACACTCTTTTCCTTTAGTGACGTAACAATGTGTTTATAGTTGGACTTGAACAAACACGTATTTTTAGATTACATTATTACTGATTATTTGTGTAAACGTAAACTACAATTATTTTCCTCTAATTACACATATATTCCATCAGAATGTCATCTGAAAATACGTGATCGTTTGAATATAAACCTCTGAAAAATCTCGTAACATAAGTCATTGCTGTAATGCAATGCGCTCTTGTAGCAATTCTTTGTACTAAATTAGATCAACACGTTTGGAGGTTTGTATAGTTGAATGAAATACTGACACGGAAGTCCCCGGATGGATAAGTCGGCAGAGCAGTCAGCCAGGGTTAAAATGGCTATCCGGGTGTCATTTTTCTATATTTACACAATCGTGTTAATATTAGAAAGAGGCCTCCGTGACGTAATTTCAGTCCCTGCCAGAGGGTGTTTGTCCTGCCCGTTGTAGGGACAATGACTAGGCATGAGTGGTCTATATAATACTAGGTCTATTGTCTAAATACACTATTCTTCCTTAAATACAAAACAAATCAATCAAACCAGAAACTTATTCTTTTAAAACAGCCTCAGCACCGTCGTAAAAAAAAAGAAAAAAGAGAGCTCTGCGTCATTAGATAGCAAAGATTCAAGCTGTGAATACCTCACGATAGAACGCTCACATGCCCAACAATTGTAACAATAGCCCAAGCTGAAAGATCTACGCTTTGTAGAAACCATATTGTTGGAACAAGCAGAGCCGTGATCCCTCTTGGTAGAAAGTGTTCGAAATTCTCGAAAGTCTCGTCTAGGTTTTGCCGCAAACCTTCTCCAGGTTCGAACTGTTGCTCTTGATCAGATGGTCGTGCTCGGAAGACGCTGCCACGATGGAATGGAAAGCGTCGCCGCTCTGGCTGACGCTCACGCTGCGCCGTTCCAGCGTTATCCTACCCCCCGCGGCGCCGACGCTACTCTCCGTCGTGTTAGCGGGACTGCTCACCAGAATATCCTCTTCCTCCTCCTCCGACGACGCCGGCGGCTGCTGTTTCCCCGCGTTTTCCGTCGCGCCCCCGTTCCTAAGCTCCGTCTGCGCGTTCTTCTCGTTGTCCGACGAGGGGTGTAACGACGCCGGTAACTCCCCTCCGACGATGAGACCTGATGGCAGAGAGTCGTCCTTGCGCATGCGCAGGTGTAGCTGCGCGCGCTGCCTGCGCTTGAAGAACCAAGGGAAGAAGCAGCAGCGCATGAAGGTGAGGACGATCCCAAGGAGTATCAGGAAACTACCCGCGGCCAGGAGGTAGTAGCGGTGGTCGCTGGCGTCCGCCCCTGGCGTCAGTTGCACCAACCCCACGATCAATAAGATGGCCCCCATCAATAGGGATACCACCACGATGTGCAGCACCGACACCTGGACAGAGGGCAGCACTGTAGTCACACCGGGGGAGGGGGGGGGCGCAACGTCCCGTCTTGCCTTGTTTTATCCAGCACCGCGTTTTACTCCCCCCTNGGGCAACGTCTCGTCTTGCCTTGTTTTATCTAGCACCGCGTGTTACTAACCGCTCGGGTTCTACGCATGTGTACTAATTAGTTATCACACAAATGTGTTTGGGATGAGGAAGGTTGAATTTAGAGACAGTATGCCAACATTTTCATGGAAGGAGACGGAGAAAACATTTAGATAAAATCACCCTCAATAGACCCGACCGGGATTCGAACCCCGATCTCCCCGTATTCAGCAGGCCAGTCTATTGCGAGAGTGACGCCTTAGACCATTCAGCCAATGAAGCGTTTTTTTACATTCTCATGATTATATCTATATAAACATAGCAGTGGCGTAGCGTGAACTTGTTGTAAGTGTTACTAATAGGCCAACTGGTTTAATGACAGCGGGGAGGTTGGATATTGCATCCTGGCCGGGCTAGTGAGGAGGGTTTTTACTTTGTGTTTTCCCACCCTCCTACCATGGAAATGTGGGTGCATTTCCACTAGACTCAACCTTCACCACTCCCTAAAATATTACTGTAATTTGTAAATGTGCGTACAGCCCGAATAAATAGTGAGTTGCGGAGGTTTTTTTTTACGAACCACATATTTGGTTACAAAGTACACACTGGGGGTGGGACACGGGGGTGGGGTAACATCCCCCTCCAACACCTTAGCTCAATAGGTAGCGCGTCTGTCAACTAAACTAAGAATCCCAGGTTCGATTCCAAAGCATGGCCGAGAAAATATATGGTGAAATTGGAATTCCCTTTTCACGGTGAAGGATTAATGGCCGGGGGACTGGGTGTCGTGTCTGTTCTAGAATTAAGTTACTCTCGGTGTTACCTTCCCACAGACGTAGAACTCGTTAGGGTTGTCATCCGGGAGGTTGCTGGGCGGACTCTGCAGGGGGCTAGGGGTGGGCGAGGAGCCCCTGCTGGGGGGCGAGGACTGCTTCAGGCCGTACCCGCCCAGGTACAGCTGGCTGGGACGCTTCGTGCGCTTCTCCTGTTTGCGACGCTCGTGGCGGACCGCCACCGCCGGCATGGCGCCGATCATCGTCACGCCTGAGGACAGGATCGACCCCATCAGGTCAGAACAACATTTCCCGTATCTTACCACTTCAACAGACACTTAGAGGGTAACACGACAATTTGGTGGGTCACGGAATATTTGAGACACGAACATTTTGTAACTACAGTAAAAACACCGGTTAGACCGAACCCCAGTGGACCGAAATTACGGATAATCCGAACACACTTCTCGGAAAACGGCAAAAAAGATATTAAGTCTATTTAAATATATTTTATTGGTTGAAAAGCTCAAAGTTAAGAACGTGCGTCATAGCAGGCCTAACTCAGCTCCCGGCTCGCGCGACGTATTATGGGAGTTAAAGGGAAAAGAAAAGACCCAAAATCTGCCAGAAACGTGTGCAGTGAATTCTCATTTGAATGATTATTCAAAATTTTCCGCGGTGACGATGGGGGACAAAGCGACAAAGTTTCTTGTTAATAACTACAGTATGTCTCTGTTATGACATAATGAAGATTTGTGCACAATGCTTAGCTGTGAAGACGACATAAAAATGGTCAAAAACGGCCCTTTTGATGCAGTTTATATCCAAATATCATTTGATATTTTAAAAAGGTTCTTCATTAGAAACTTCTATTAACTTTTTATCTCCATTGATGTTTAATCAGAAATGATCCACGTACAATAAATAGTGTTGGTGTAAATTTACGATTTCGAGCTAACTTTATCACGGAAATGATGGGTGTGTGTGTGATGCACGCTCTTAAAAGAGATTTTTAAGAAACAGTGATATATGATAACAAATTGTTAATATTTACATGTTGTAGTCAATACAATATGGTTTCCTGTAACTACAAATAATAACATTAGATATCACTTGTTGTACACCAATTAAATAAATGAACATTTGATTAAACTCATTCGAATGTAATTTAAAATTCGTGAAAATACCGTATCGCTTAATCCGGACAACCTTCGGTCGCAGTTAGTTCGGACTAGTGAGGTTCTAGTGTGTGTTAAAATGGGAAAGTGAAAGAAAGGAAAGAGTAGTAGAAAATAAGTCGCATAGAATACGTGACTCATGTTTCATGTTCGTGCCTGTGACGCGTGCGTCAATGACGTCATCAACAGGAACCGGGAACAAGCCCACCCTTCACACGCGTCTCATTAACATAAATAGATGATGTTTATGTAATGTTAGGCCTGTATTCACAGTGAATTAAAATAGATTGTAAGATACATTCCCCAAACTTACACATAATGTGTATTATATATTGGAATATAATGTAAGATACATTCCCCAAACTTACACATAATGTGTATTATAGTTTGTAATAAATTGCAAGATACATTCCCCAAACTTACACATAATGTGTATTATATATTGGAATATAATGTAAGATACATTCCCCAAACTTACACATAATGTGTATTATAGTTTGTAATAAATTGCAAGATACATTCCCCAAACTTACACATAATGTGTATTATATATTGGAATATAATGTAAGATACATTCCCCAAACTTACACATAATGTGTATTATAGTTTGTAATAAATTGCAAGATACATTCCCCAAACTTACACATAATGTGTATTATATATTGGAATATAATGTAAGATACATTCCCCAAACTTACACATAATGTGTATTATAGCTTGGAATAAATTGCAAGATACATTCCCCAACTTACACATAATGTGTATTATAGCTTGGAATATAATGTAAGATACATTCCCCAAACTTACACATAATGTGTATTATAGTTTGTAATAAATTGCAAGATACATTCCCCAACTTGCACATAATGTGTATTATAGCTTGGAATATAATGCAAGATACATTCCCCAACTTACACATAATGTGTATTATAGCTTGGAATATAATGTAAGATACATTCCCCAAACTTACACATAATGTGTATTATAGCTTGGAATATATTGTAAGATACATTCCCCAAACTTACACATAATGTGTATTATAGCTTGGATTTTTTTTTTTTTCATTAATAGGATTTCATTAAACTACTCGTTGGTAAGTTTTCCTCGGAAAAAACAAATACATCTTGTTAATCAACACGAACACACTCCATTATATGAATTTTAAACAAAATTGTAAAAATACATTCAAACAAATTTCAAATAATCAGTCATTTGTTAACTAATCTGAAATTATTTTTAATTTGTAAATATAATAACACATTATCATTTATAATAAAAAATAATTCCCAAATATTCATTTTGGACTAAGTCTTCAAGGCCATTTTCTAAAAATCATTCTAATGTTATAGAATTTGTCAGAAGTAAACTGCCTTTAAATTAATTTATTTTATAAAATTAAACATTCATTATTATTCATAATATAAAATATGCCTTAGATACAAATTTTGAACTAAATCATTTTAGCTATTTTAAAATAAATTCGAATAAAAAAATTAGCCGCCATTAGAATACTTATAAACATTATTTTCCAAGAAAAATATGTATGTGTCTATATTATAACAAACTTACCAGATACCAATTTTGAACCAAATCATTAGAGCCATTTAAAAAAATATTTTTAATCAAAAAAGGAACAATAAACTCACCCTAAGTGACCTGTTTTCCTGAAAACAAATACATAGTTTTACTTGCCATGTGTAACTCTCCCCCAGATATGTATTTTAAATAAAATCATTAGAAACATATACAAAAAAATCACTAATAAGTAAACTACCCTTAATTTAAGGGCTAAAGTTAAAATTAGAAAGAAAAAAAGCCCTGAGGTATGGGGTTATAGTGTATAAATATGAAGTTTGAACAAAATTCAACTAAAATTTTAAGATATGTATCCAGGGACGAACAGACAGACAGACCCGGACATGTACAGAAATTGTAAAATCAACTTTTTATCTTCGGGGACACATAAAATGCAAATATTAATCATAATCTCAGGGTCCAAAAGTTTTCGCAATTGCAATACTTTCTCTTTGTGAGAAAAAGTAAAGAACAGAATAAAATTAATAATATCAAAAAATACCCCCCCCCCCCC
>CABFVX010001247.1:76927-94427 GCA_902151425.1 Timema shepardi
AACGAGGTCGTATTTTCGACACATCACATTGTTCATCACTTTGGCAGATTTGTTTATATTTATTTTGAAATATCGACCGTATTTTTTGTGTGTATATTCTATTTCAAACTCACGGCCGATACTTCATAGAATGATCACGTGACTACTCCCACACCTGACACCTGTCGGGTGCAATGGCGATTAACTAATTAATGTGTGAAACTAATTAAGTAGCTTAGCTTAAGTTTAAAAAAAATGTTTGTATGCGCTCAAGTCTAAATCTTGAGATGTATACAATTTTACATCCATCGTTTAGATTTTATACATTATTATTATTAGTTGAAGTCATTTTAATAAATAGTTTACCATTTTTAAGATGGTGAAATTGTAAATAGTGGATAGTTTTATTATAGAAAATTGATTCATTAAAATTTATGATCAAATACAATCTTACCACCATATTAATTAACACAAAAAAAGTGCATAGCTATACCCCAATTTTCTCACGAATGAACATATCTGAGAGAGAGAGGAAAATGTACTAGATCTACTCTCACATATTCATACGTCAAGTCACGTGATCTGCAGCTGTATCTTTTGATAGATATTATTAATATCTATAGCATAAAACTAATAATTAGTATATGTTATCAATGTTGACCGCAGAAAACGTGATTGTATTTTCTAATAGGCGTTTCAAATGTTCATTCGTTATAAAATCAAGATTTATGTCTCTATACTTTTATAATATCACATTAAATTTATCAATTCTATACCAACTTACACAAATCATGGTTAAGCGCTCATTGAATAGATAAAACCATCATTAGTATAACTGTGTATTTAATCATATATTATTTTATACAATGCTCTATATAATGATCATAGCAGTGGTTTTGTTTAGCCAACCAGTTATCAAAGTTTATATTATTTACCTAACTATTTCAAATGATACGACACAAAGATAAAATTGTTTATTATTTAAGTAATAAAATGTTTTTTCTCGAGACATCTTATATTAGTTAACCGAGAATGAATGTTGTAGAAAATGGACACAGCAAACAACGACGTTAAGAAAAACCGTAACGAGTAACGATGTTAAGTCATAGAATGTGGTTTTTTTTACAATCATTAGCATGTAGAATTTTGAATCTGTCTCCTATCGCTCAGGGTAATCTTAGATCTTATATCTACCTGGGTAAACCTGGTCATGCCTATTTCCCTTTGGTAACCCTAGAAATTTTCCACTCCCCCGGAATTATAATCTTAGTCATTTTCCATTTTCTCTGACGAAATTATTCTGTTATGGACTGTGAAAAAAAATAGTTTCTATGACGTTACATCAGTACTTGTTAGCATTGTCTTGATTTAATGTCTTAATTTTTATTAGAGAAAAAAAGTAATAGAAGATTGCAACATTCTCTTAGGATTTGCTACCCTCTTTATATTTTAGATTATCATGGGGTAAATTTTATATTCGTAATGTCTAATCTAAAGTTAACAGGATAGGTACAATTACATGAGCGTTCGATTTGTTTTATGGAAGCTATAATGTAAAATAGATAGAGAGAGAATGTTTAAACACAAGTACAAGCGTTTGAGATCGAACCGAGATCTTCCGCGTTAAAGTTATCTACGCTACCTGTGCATACGACTTTGCCAAAAACGAATGGCACGACGACCATTTTAAATGCAATATTTGAGATACTATATCAATACTTTTCAAAATCGTTCTCAAAGATTCTGTAATGCCTGATTTCACGATAAACTTATACTTAGAGAAAATATTATGTAATCAGAATTCCCGTAGCGCAAAATAAAGTGTGATTAAAATTCACGTAACGTAAAGACCAGACAAAGAATTTGAAGTGTTTGATAACAAATTGTTCACTAAAATGAAAACCCAAGCATGTATTGCTTCAAATACATGCAATAGAAGCTTTACTGAAGACACAAAATAAAGAGAAACAAGAATCGACGACGTTTTAGAGTTTGCGAGACGCGTACAAACTGTAACGATAAAAAAAATCCTCTACACACAATAAACAAACAAACAAACGACGTAATAAATATCCACGTGACGTTGCTCGAGACATGATTGGCTGGCAGGAACACGTGGTAGCCTTAAAGTAACTTTATCAGAATCTTGCCCTAGACAGCCTCTTACGTTGCGTCAATTGCATCTTGCTGACTTTATTAGCTTCCTTTAAATATTTAGCACCGCGTCTTACTACCCGTTCGGGTTATACGCTTTAAGTACTAATTACTCTAATGGATTAGGAATTGGGAAGGTTGAATTAGAGGAAGTGAACCCGCATTTGCGTGGAGTGAGAGTGGAAAATAATTTAGGAAAAAACATCCCCAGTTCAGCCGACCTAGATTCGAACCTCGATCTCCCCGTCCTCAGCAGTAGAGCTCAACACGACAAGCGCGTTGGTCAACTACGCCACCGAGGCGGGTAGCTTCCTTTAAAAACACGAGGTGAATCTTTACGTTAAGTTGCTCGTAATCCCAGTAACATACGTGCGTGAGCACGTATTTAACTAGATCCCTCACGTAATGAGTCGAAAGACATTGTCCGGACCAGAGAACAGAATATTTTACTGTATCGTGTTCAACGATTTCAACCATCTAGGCTAAATGATGACTCATTACTGGAGATTAACTTAAATATGTCAGAGGTTAAAGCTTATAATGACGCTAGAGGTTCAAAGGGTCTTGGCTCGAGCTTCATGTCGTTGACATTTATTTAAAATATAATTCTTCATACCTTCGAATCTAACGACGGTTTGGCTGTTGTTCGTGAAATTAGACACGAAACTTTGCGGTTGCGTGGAAATCGTAGGAGAATAATAGTCGCCTGAGCTCATATTCTTTGTTGTCTGTCAAAACAAATTTTCCTTGAGTTTGAGTTATTCTATATGGTGATAGTAGATAGGAGGTGTTGGGAAAATCGTTAATGCTTTCGCTGTAATAATAGCTTGGCTTTTCTAACACCGATAGGCGGTATAGAAAACTGATGTAATCTATCTTGTCCACCCTCACTACAATATCATCCCTCAACTCTTACTCCGCAGCATAGTTTCATATCTAACCTCACTAGTAGTACTTTCTCTTGTCCACCCCCACTACAATACCCTCCCTCAACTCTTACTCCTCAGCATAAATTCATATCTAACTCACTAGTAGTACTTTCTCTTGTCCACCCTCACTACAATAACCTCCCTCAACTCTTACTCCTCAGCATAGTTTCATATCTAACCTACACTAGTAGTACTTTCTCTTGTCTACCTCAACTACAATACCATCCCTCAACTCTTACTCCTCAGCATAGTTTCATATCTAACCTCACTTGTAGTACTTTCTCTTGTCCACCCTCACTACAATAACCTCCCTCAACTCTTTCTTCGCAGCATAGTTTCATATCTAACCTCACTAGTACTTTCTCTTGTCTACCTCCAATACAATACCCTCCCTCAACCCTTCCAGCGCTGCATAGTTTTATATCTAACCTATCTATTAGTACTTTCTCTTGTCCACCCTCACTACAATATCCTCACTCAACTCTTATTCCGCAGCATAGTTTCATATCTAACCTCACTAGTAAGTACTTTCTCTTGTCTACCCCCACAACTATAACCTCCCTCAACTCTTCCTGCGCAGCATAGTTTCATATCTAACCTCACTAGTAGTACTTTCTTTTGTCTACCCCCTCTACAATACCCTCCCTCAACACTTCCTGGGCAGCATAGTTTAATATCTAACCTCACTAGTAGTACTTTCTCTTGTCCACCCCCACTACAATAAACTCCCTCAACTCTTACTCCGCAGCATAGTTTAATATCTAACCTCACTAGTAGTACTTCCTCTTGTCCACCCCCACTACAATAAACTCCCTCAACTCTTACTCCGCAGCATAGTTTCATATCTAACCTCACTAGTAGTACATTCTCTTGTCCACCCTCACTACAATAACCTCCCTCAACTCTTACTCCTCAGCATAGTTTCATATCTAACCTCAATAGTAGTACTTTCTCTTGTCCACCCCCACTACAATAACCTCCCTCAACTCTTACTCCGCAGCATAGTTTCATATCTAACCTCACTAATCTTCCAGTGCTGCATAGTTTCATATCTAACCTAACTTGTAGTACTTTCTCTTGTCCACCCTCACTACAATAACCTCCCTCAACTCATCCAGTGCTGCATAGTTTCATATCTAACCTCACTTGTAGTACTTTCTCTTGTCCACCCTCACTACAATAACCTCCCTCAACTCTTCCGGTGCTGCATAGTTTCATATCTAACCTCACTTATAGTACTTTCTCTTGTCCACCCTCACTACAATACCCTCCCTCAACTCTTCCAGTGCTGCATAGTTTCATATCTAAACTCACTTGTTGTACTTTCTCTTGCCCACCCTCACTACAATAACCTCCCTCAACTCTTCCTTCGCAGCATAGTTTCATATCTAACCTCACTAGTAGTACTTTCTCTTGTCCAACCTCACTACAATAACCTCCCTCAACTCTTCCTTCGCAGCATAGTTTCATATCTAACCTCACTAGTAGTACTTTCTCTTGTCTACCTCCAATACAATACCCTCCCTCAACCCTTCCAGCGCTGCATAGTTTTATATCTAAACTCACTAGTAGTACTTTCTCTTGTCCACCCTCACTACAATATCCTCACTCCACTCTTATTCCGCAGCATAGTTTCATATCTAACCTCACTAGTAGTACTTTCTCTTGTCCACCCCCACTACAATAACCTCCCTCAACTCTTACTCCTCAGCATAGTTTACATATCTAACCTCACTAAAAGTACTTTCTCTTGTCCAACCCCACTACAATAACCTCCCTCAACTCTTACTCCGCAGCATAGTTTCATATCTAACATCACTAGTAGTACTTTCTCTTGTCCACCCTTACTACAATAACCTCCCTCAACTCTTCCTGCACAGCATAGTTTCATATCTAACATCACTAGTAGTACTTTCTCTTGTCCACCTTCACTACAATACCCTCCCTCAACTCTTCCAGTGCTGCATAGTTTCATATCTAACATCACTAGTAGTACTTTCTCTTGTCCACCCCCAACTACAATACCCTCCCTCAACACTTCCTGGGCAGCATAGTTTCATATCTAACATCACTAGTAGTACTTTCTCTTGTCCACCCCCACTACAATAACCTCCCTCAACTCTTCCAGTGCTGCATAGTTTCATATCTAACCTAACTTGTAGTACTTTCTCTTGTCCACCCTCACTACAATAACCTCCCTCAACTCATTCCAGTGCTGTATAGTTTCATATCTAACCTCACTTGTAGTACTTTCTCTTGTCCACCCTCACTACAATAACCTCCCTCAACTCTTACTCCGCAGCATAGTTTAATATCTAACCTCACTAGTAGTACTTTCTCTTGTCCACCCCCACTACAATAACCTCCCAAAACTCTTACTCCGCAGCATAGTTTCATATCTAACATCAGTAGTAGTACTTTCTCTTGTCCACCCTCACTACAATACCGTCCCTCAACTCATCCAGTGCTGCATAGTTTAATATATAACCTCACTAGTAGTACTTTCTCTTGTCCACCCCCACTAAAATAACCTCCCTCAACTCTTACACCACAGCATAGTTTCATATCTAACCTCACTTGTAGTACTTTCTCTTGTCCACCCCCACTACAATAACCTCCCTCAACTCTTACACCACAGCATAGTTTCATATCTAACCTCACTTGTAGTACTTTTTCATCTCCACCACCACTATAATAACCTCCTTCAACTCTTACTCCACAGTATTGTTTTATATCTAACCTCAGTAGTACTTTCTCGTATCTACCCCCACGTGAATACCCTCCCTCAACTCTTCCTGCACAGAATAGCTTCATATCTAACCTCACTAGTAGTACTTTCTCTTGTCCACCCCCACTACAATAACCTCCCTCAACTCTTACTCCTCAGCATAGTTTCATATCTAACCTCACTAGTAGTACTTTCTCTTGTCCACCCCAAATACAATAACCTCCCTCAACTCTTACTCCGCAGCATAGTTTCATATCTAACCTCACTAGTAGTACTTTCTCTTGTCCACCCTCACTACAATACCTTCCCTCAACTCTTCCAGCACAGCATAGTTTCATATCTAACCTCACTAGTAGTACTTTCTCTTGTCCACCCCCACTACAATACCCTCCCTCAACTTTTACTCCGCAGCATAGTTTCATATCTAACCTCACTAGTAGAACATTCTCTTCTCCACCCCCACTACAATACCTTCCCTAAACTCTTCCAGCACAGCATAGTTTCATATCTAACCTCACTAGTAGTACTTTCTCTTGTCCACCCCCACTACAATAACCTCCCTCAACTCTTACTCCGAGCATAGTTTCATATCTAACCTCACTTGTAGTACTTTCTATTGTCTACCTTCACTACAATACCCTCTCTCAACACTTCCAGCACAGCATAGTTTCATATCTAACCTCACTAGTAGTATTTTCTATTGTCTACCCTCACTACAATATCCTCCCTCAACTCTTACTCCGCAGCATAGTTTCATATCTAACCTCACTAGTAGTACTTCCTCTTGTCCACCTCCAATACAATACCCTCACTCAACTCTTCCAGCACAGCATAGTTTCATATCTAACATCACTAGTAGTACTTTCTCTTGTCCACCCCCACTACAATAACCTCCCTCAACTCTTACTCCGCAGCATAGTTTCATGTCTTGCCTCACTAGTAGTACTTTCTCTTGTCTACCCTCACTACAATACCCTCCCTCAACTCTTCCTACACAGCATAGTTTCATATCTAACATCACTAGTAGTACTTTCTCATCTCCACCCCCACTACAATATCCTCCCTCAACTCTTACTCCACAGCATAGTTTCATATCTAACCTCACTAGTATTACTTTCTCTTGTCTACCCCCACTACAATACCCTCCCTCAACTCTTACTCTGCAGCATAGTTTCATGTCTAACCTCATTAGTAATACTTTCTCTTGTCAACCTCCACTAAAATATCCTCACTCATATCTTTCTCCGCAGCATAGTTTCATATCTAACCTCACTAGTAGTACTTTCTCTTGTCCACCCTCACCACAATACCCTCCCTCAACTCTTCCAGTGCTGCATAGTTTCATATCTAACCTCACTAGTAGTACTTTCTCATCTCCACCACCACTACAATAACCTCCTTCAACTCTTACTCCGCACCATAGTTTCATATCTAACCTCACTAGTAGTACTTTCTCATCTCCACCACCACTACAATAACCTCCTTCAACTCTTACTCCGCGGCATAGTTTCATATCTAACCTCACTAGTAGTACTTTCTCATCTCCACCACCACTACAATAACCTCCTTCAACTCTTACTGCGCAGCATAGTATCATATCTAACCTCACTAGTAGTACTTTCTCATCTCCACCACCACTACAATAACCTCCTTCAACTCTTACTCCGCAGCATAGTTTCATATCTAACCTCACTAGTAGTACTTTCTCTTGTCCACCCTCACTACAATACCCTCCTTCAACTCTTACTCCGCAGCATAGTTTCATATCTAACCTCACTAGTATTACTTTCTCATCTCCAGCCCCACTACAATACCCTCCCCCAACTATTCCAGCACAGCATAGTTTCATATCTAACCTCACTAGTAGTACTTTCTCTTCTACACCCCCACTACAATACCCTCCCTCCACTCTTCCTGCACAGCATAGTTTCATATCTAACCTCACTAGTAGTGCTTTCTCTTGTCCACCCCCACTACAATACCCTCCCTCAACTCTTCCTGCACAGCATAGTTCCATATCTAACCTCACTAGTAGTACTTTCTCTTCTCCACCCCCACTACCATACCCTCCCTCAACACTTCCTGCACAACATAGTTTCATATCTAACCTCACTAGTAGTACTTTCTCTTCTCCACCCCCACTACCATAACCTCCCCCAACTATTCCAGCACAGATTAGTTTCATATCTAACCTCACTAGTAGTACTTTCTCATCTCCACCACCACTACAATAACCTCCTTCAACTCTTACTCCGCAGCATAGTTTCATATCTAACCTCACTAGTAGTACTTTCTCTTGTCCACCCCCACAACTATAACCTCCCTCAACTCTTCCTGCGCAGCATAGTTTCATATCTAACCTCACTAGTAGTACTTTTTATTGTCTACCCTCACTACAATACCCTCCCTCAACTCTTCCTGCACAGTATAGTTTCATATCTAACCTCACTAGTAGTACTTTCTCTTGTCTACCCCCACTACAATACCCTCCCTCAACTCTTCCTGCACAGAATAGTTTCATATCTAACCTCACTAGTAGTACTTTCTCTTGTCCACCCCCACTACAATACTCTCCTTCAACTCTTCCTAAGCAGAATAGTTTCATATCTAACCTCACTAGTAGTACATTCTCTTGTCTACCCTCTCTACAATACCCTCCTTCAATTCTTCCTAAGCAGAATAGTTTCATATCTAACCTCACTAGTAGTACTTTCTCTTGTCCACCACCACTACAATACCCTCCCTCAACTCTTCCAGCACAGCATAGTTTAATATCTAACCTCACTAGTAGTACTTTCTCTTGTCCACCCCCACGAGAATACCCTCCCTCAACTCTTACTGCACAGCATAGTTTCATATCTAACCTCTCTAGTAGTACTTTCTCTTTTCCACCCCCACGAGAATACCCTCTCTCAACTCTTCCTGGGCAGCATAGTTTCATATCTAACCTCACTAGTAGTACTTTCTCTTGTCCACCCTCACTACAATAACCTCCCTCAACTCTTCCTGCACAGCATAGTTTCATATCTAACCTCACTAGTAGTACTTTCTCTTATCTACCCTCACTACAATAACCTCCCTCAACTCTTCCTGCACAGCATAGTTTCATATCTAACCTCACTAGTAGTACTTTCTCTTGTCTACCCTCAATACAATAACCTCCTTCAACTCTTCCTACACAGCATAGTTTCATATCTAACCTCACTAGTAGTACTTTCTCTTGTCTACCCCCACTACAATACCCTCCCTCAACTCATCCAGTGCTGCATAGTTTCATATCTAACCTCACTAGTAGTACTTTCTCTTCTCAACCCCCACTACAATACCCTCCCTCAACTCTTACTCTGCAGCATAGTTTCAAATCTAACCTCACTAGTAGTACTTTCTCTTGTCTACCCCCACTACAATAACCTCCTTCAACACTTCCTGCACAGCATAGTTTCATATCTAACCTCACTAGTAGTACATTCTCTTGTCTACCCCCACTACAATACCCTCCCTCAACACTTCCTGCACAGCATAGTTTCATATCTAACCTCACTAGTATTACTTTCTCTTGTCTACCTCAACTACAATACCCTCCCTCAACTCTTCCTGCACAGCATAGTTTCATATCTAACCTCACTAGTAGTACTTTCTCTTGTCCACCCCCACTACAATACCCTCCCTCAACTCTTCCAGCACAGCATAGTTTCATATCTAACCTCACTAGTAGTACTTTCTCTTGTCTACCCCCACTACAATAACCTCCTTCAACTCTTCCAGCACCGCATAGTTTCATATCTAACCTCACTAGTAGTACTTTCTCTTCTCGCACATTTGCACAATACAATCATCCTGTCTCCTTGCTCAGTAGAGTTTCATGTCCAGCTCTTTCAGCAACTTTCCCCTGTGTACTCCTTCCACTGCATTAACCCCTATACCACCTATTCTTCATAACCAGAATAGATCCCAGTATTCTTTCTCTTCTCCACACCTCCTAAAATAACCATCTCTGCGCAGTGTCGTCACGTCCAGCCGCCCTTTCAATACTTTTATCGGTGTTTTTACATTTCAGGAGACGTACACAGGTGTTAAGTACACGCGCACACAACACGGAGCATTATGACGTCAACAAATTGTGATTTCGATCAATTAGCATAATATACTTCGACATTACTTTCAAAAATTTAGGGGAGGAGTAGGGGTTAACGTTCACTTTCTTAACCAGCATATTGTATAACCACACGACTTACAAGCTAGCTTAACTCCCATTTACACAATGTACATTTCCCAGGTCACTAATCTGTCCCTGTGGAGAAGAGACCACAATCTATTTAATCACACATTTTCCGACCTAGTCAAGAATCTATCGCGGTGCCTTCAGCTCAGTTAACGGAACTTAGGTGAAGACATTTTAATTTTTCAAACGATTAACTTAAAATGTGAACCACTTAGGTCCTCTCGTGGTCAAAGGCGTCCAGCTCACAACATCACATGAAGGTGAAAGTTTAAATCTTAGCTGGACACTTGGTGGGGTGGGGGTTCCACATTCTCTCTGTACGCGAATGCTGGTGCACTTTATTTTAAAGCTAACATACACGCCCCTATCCCTTCGATTGAGCATTAAATCTTTTCTTGGGTTCCATCTTAACACCCGTCAGGGTTACCCGCATATTTACGCTAGTAGAGTAAGGGCGAGGAAGTTAGAATTCAGGATTAGTGTGCCCACATTTGCGGGGAAGGGGTGTATTGAAACTATTTAGGAAATAAAGACCTTAGAACGCACCAGTCGGTATTAGAAACCTAGCCACCTTAATCGGGCAAACCACACGTGACGAGACTGACGTCGTGGTCTACGTGCCCACCAGTGCGAGTGTGGTCAAGCTGCTAAGAAGAAGAGATGTTTTTGCTGTAAGTATTTATATATATGTGTGTGTATGTAATCTACACGTTTCTAACACCAACTACATGCTACGCAGAAACGAGGATTCCCGGTGGAGAATTCGTCCTTGAGAATTTTAGTAAACACAACAAAACATTCATCGACACACAACAGTAGACAAATCTATTCAATTGTTGTTCAAAGAACATTTCACACAGATAAAAGTTTCAAATACAAAGTATAAAAATATTATTTTGCTGTGTAGTGGAAATATATTATTATAATATTAATCCAAACAAATTCAGAACAATAAACTTTTTAACAAATTCCATATATATTTTTCTTTGTCTAGAAACTATTTTTTTTTTACTATTCGTTATTGATGATATTATATTGTTTGGTCGTTCTAAAAGTTGATTATGTGTTTATGGTTTCGTTAGTAAATACATTAGATTATAATTTACAATAGTTGCTGAGAATTTTATGTTTGTTTTTAAATATATTTTGATAATTTTTTGAACTTTGGTTTTTGATCGATTGTAGAAATAAATTAATTCATAAAATTAGAGGTCAAATTTGAAGGGTATTAATTTACATTTAATTAGACATTTAATAAATATAGCTAGCGAAATATGATTCTATACATTTTTTAAAGTTCTGACCTAAGAAAATCTGGACAGACAATAGGTTGTAAATAATTAGTGAATTATTATGAGCATTTCTCAGTGACGATTCTTGGGTTGTTACCAGGACAAGAAAGGCTGGATAGGACTGTACTAGTTAACTGCCTCCCATATCTAGCTGACCATTTGACCAACCCAGACCCAGATTTAAGGGCCCATGGTCTTCATAAACTATTGAAATAATAATAATAAATGTTTATATTTTGGCTTTATATATTACAGTCATGGTAGGAACATATTATGATTTTTGAACAAATCAAATTTATTGTGATGACAATATTTCCCTATATAAAACAATATTTTTAACATTAAGCATTTAGTTAGTTATTTTGTGAAGAAAAAAATAATAATGTCGAAACGGCGAAAAGAAAAATCTATGTTTAATGTTGAGGCCTCCAATGCCTTAAATCCAGCCTTTGATCCCCCACACATACTATAACGTAATGAACGAATGTATGTTTATTGCCTCTAAAGGTCAAATTTGATAACGAATGGGAGACAGCAATTTATCGGTACAGTCCTGTCAAGCCTTACTTTACTCATTAACAACCCACCTCTGCCTTTTCTACAAACAATAGCAAGCTCTGACGGGGGAAAAAATAAAATACCGTCAACAGCTTTTCATGTTCGAATTTAACTATTTTTCCACGACAGTTTAAGTGATCTAATCTTCTAAGTTAATTTGGTACAGTGGCTTCATAAAATTTGGCTTGCTTGTGTGAATAAACATAAATTTTCCAACAGTGTTTTTTTATATTATTGTACTATTTTTATAAATAAAATTAAAACAATCGATAAATAAAGCACCCAATACAATCACTAATATATTCACATAAATAAGATAATAAAAACTGTTTAGTGGGTTTTTCAACCGCATATAAACTTAAACTATCATACGATTTTTTTTAAAACAGTTACATAATAAACTTTAGAGAGGATATTCATGGAACGTATTTCAAGTTGTCGCATTGGTTTTCCTATTTACAAACTACTTTTTAATGTTTTTTTTAAACATGTATTAGCATAAATATTACATTTTTTATGAAGCTAGATAATATGTTCATTATATAATCAGAGGCAATATATGAGTCAAGGGTATTTAATAATTACTCTCTCATAATTAATTTATTGTTTATAATTAGGACAAAATTACTCGTCAAGTCTTTACAACCCTTTAATGGGTTGTACATATTTACAACAAATCAAAATAACGATTAAATTAAATATCATCACACACAAATTAATGCTAATATTTAGGTACTTTTTTTTATTAGCTTCTAAGAAAGCATCTATAAAAAATGTAGTTAACAATCGCTAAACAATTTAACTAAAACATCGAATTGAAATTTAACATGACATCTATGCTAGATAATAATTAACTATAGTAGTTCTCAGTAAATTAATAAAAAACAAAACCATATTTAATTAAATTAGACGTCCAAAGCTTACATTTTGGAAAGGGAAATTTTAAAGTTAATTTGATTAAATAGTAAAATAATGTCTATGAATGGCGGGCATTAAAATTATACTAATATTGTATTTTCTCTCCGATAACGCATTTATCGTGTACTTTCTTTTTTTATAAACACGAACTAAATTAAATTTTGATAATTCGGTTTTATAGACGTTAAGTTCAAAAAAGTGGTAACATTATTTTTTATATTTATGTAACTTAAAATTTTGGAGATCTAGATTTTAAAAATAATATATATATATATATATATATATATAACCACACGTGAAAACATTCAAATATTTTATCCGTGAAAATTTAACATCTTGGCTCATTAACAATTAAACGTAAGCTGTAAAAATTATGTGTATATTAAAAATATAGTATAAATTAATATACACACAAAAAAAGAGCGATTAATATTTGCTTTTTAAATTTATAAAAAAAAAACAGTTCGGAAATCGAATGAGCTAAGGCATTCTTCTCGCAATAGACAACATATTGAACTGCCAATAATGAGATTGGGGTTCAAATCCCGGTCGGATTTATATTCTCTCCTCCTACACTAGAATTCAGAGACACTTCCTCTACATTTATCCTTACTCGTCCCTATAAGATGAGCCTATAAACCAAACGGGTAATAAGACGCAATGACAGAAAAAAAGAAAAAAAAAATCAAATTTTTTGTTTTCAGTCTTAAAAAATTCATAAGTAATTATACCTTTCCAATATTTTTTTCCCCCACTTTTATTTCTGTTGACTCAACAGATTGCCCCCAAACATTTTGTAAAAATGTATATATATATAGTCGTTTTTATAAGCCTAACAACAGTTGAGATTTAAGATACCCTCTTAACATTATACACCTTATTTCCGACAAACAAGTTACAACATATAAATATGGAAATTATATAAAAGCTACTTTCTTTTACTCCATATTACTTTTAATATAAATATTATATTTTTAAGCAGAAACTATTTCAGGTTTGTTAAATATAAATTTGCTGTTATTATTTTATTAGAATAATTAACGCTAATTAAAACGTATAGTAATCAGATGTAATGCCAGCTGAATACTCCGTTCACTGTTGCATCTTGAAATACTTGAGTAAATAACCATTTTATATATTGACTCATCTCAATCGTCGTTTCTGTAAGTTTGTGCTATTTTTAAAACATTATATCGGTAAAATGTGCTCTTTTTTTAAAAAAAGTTATGCTAAATATTATTTTGATAAGAAAAATGACACATAGAAAGAGAGAAAAAAAGATATAGTTCACTACAGATATGTCAAAAAGATTTTGTTTAGTATGTACAATATTTAATTCATGTAATTATATATTTAGTGAGTAATAGATTTAAAACAAATATACACACACATTAATCCAAACATTGGAATATGAAATAACCCTTTCAACGTTACAAAAAAAAAAAACTTTGTTAGTTTCATGCTATTAGCTAGCAATAATAATTCTAAAACTATTACAGCTATAGTCCATCGTGACACGTGACAGTTGTAAACGATACTACATACGTTCCCGTGTTTTCAATTACTAGGTAATGTATATTTTGACAACTGCTGTCAATTTCGACAGCTATAGTAGAAATACCATAGTGTAGCTATAGTAGAAATACCATAGTGTTTCTGCTTATATTTTTCGGCATGTGAAAACCCACAAGTTTGTTTAGCATTAAAAAAAAATATCAGATAATGTTCACTAAGTCACAAATGGATTCTATCTGACTTACAACAAACATTAAAAAAAAAGTAACATTCATAGTTTCATCGAGTTTAGCCATTATAAATTTATGTATCCCATTTGTTCCTTTGTTACTTAGAAGGACATTATATAATACTTTTATAGAAATAAAGTTTTCTCAATAGTTAGAAAAAAAAAATTAAAATGCATAGTTTCTTCATTTTATTTGATTCAAAAACACACAAAAAATGTATATTGTGCGAGAAGTTTATCTTGTTAAATATATCAATATCTTGTTGTTAATTTATCAACATGTTGATAAAGAGTCACGATACCAATACGGTCCTTATCCTGAGACGATTCAACCCTAAATTATTCCGTTAAAGAAGTTGTCTTCTGTTAGAATATTACGTCGAGAAATAACGAGTAGATATTTTCACCTCCTCGGAAGCAAAGGCTAAGCGTGAAAATTGTAAAGCGCTTTTGGACTAGAGAAAATTGTATCATCTTTAGAGTAAACTTTTTTTTTTTTAGGGCGGAAAAAGATGTCACATGATTTGTGAATTTGGTTGAACTTTTTTGATTTAAAATATTACTACAGTTTGATTGATATCAAAAATGTTGTACTTAAAACCGTCAATGTCGTTTGTTTTGCGATGTGGTATTTGAACCTATTTCAAACATAAATTAACTAATGAAATTAATCATATATATATGTACAAGCATACACATAAATTAATATCTTCGGATAATATACCTGGGTTGCGCATTATACTCTGCGCAGCTTGAAACATAAACGAATCAGGTAAATGGAGGCAAAACATGTCTTGCTCATAAGTATCTGGGATGCGCAGTGCCTTACCGCGCAGCTTGGAACATAAACGAATCAGGAAAATGGAGGCAAAACCTGTCTTGCTCATAAGTATCTGGGATGCGCAGTGACTTACCGCGCAGCTTGGAACATAAAAGAATCAGGTAAATGGAGGCAAAACATGTCTTGCTCATAAATATCTGGGATGCGCAGTGACTTACCGCGCAGCTTGGAACATAAACGAATCAGGTAAATGGAGGCAAAACATGTCTTGCTCATAAATATCTGGGATGCGCAGTGACTTACCGCGCAGCTTGGAACATAAACGAATAAGGTAAATGGAGGCAAAACATGTCTTGCTCATAAATATCTGGGATGCGCAGTGACTTACCGCGCAGTTTTGAAAGGAAGCGCGAATATAAAATATATCGAGGTTACTAATTTGTTACCGCCATCAATCGAATGAATTATCGAAAAATCAATACGGGGGGCGGGGGGGGGGGAGATTTAATTGAGTGTGGAGGAAGCTTTCGATGTATGTTTTTTTTAATAGGGGGATCAGCAGTGTACAGGTATTATGTTAGTCGTTTTATTGTGGAAGGATTCAGACCCAATTTTAGAATGGAAAATATACATGATTGTCACTTGACCAATATGTGGACTTTTAGATCAGTAAAAAAGGCTCTCTCTTATGGTGAGTGATCTAAGGCGTTGATTGGTCTGTTGAGTTTAAAAAAACAATCAAGAGTGGCAAGATTTAGTCTTAAGTAAGAAAATAACAGCGTTTCATTCCACAGATAATGTATTAGTTACATTAAGACCATGACTAGTTGTTAAAATAAAAAATAAAGTTAACGTCTAGGGCAGAAATCTCCCCCAAAGTGTGTTAATGTTGTATAACATATTTTTAATTAAGAATTTTCAGCCGATATGCGCAAGACCGGATTAAAGCATGGTCTTTAGAGGCTACAGCTTAATGATCTCCGCCAGGTGGAGGTCCTCCAGAGATTAAGTGAAGAGTTATTTAATTCTTTTTAATGTTGAATATAAATACTCTAAATTATCTATTTAAAAATGGGTTCATTTAATATTATATATACATATATATGTAGTAAGCATACTATGGTCTTGTAAAAATACAGTTGGTTTTCCTTTTGAAAATATGACTGGAAGCCTTAGAGGACCTGTAGATCAGGGTCTTTAAAAAAAATCTCAACCAGGCCCCGGCTGTGCCGTGAATTAGCTGTGCGCGTGTCTTTAGGAAATGCAAAATAACCAATATATGCCCATGTTACTGTTTCTTACGTTTCATTCAAGAACTATTAGGAAAATGGTAGCCAAAGTAAAACACATTTTTTTTATGTCATGTCCGTAATAACTTGAAATTATGTGTTGAATAATTATTGTTAAATATAGAGAAAAAAAATGTTTACACTATTGTGTTTTTCATTTCATCCTACTAATGTTATTGTTTGTTATATTTAAAACTAAGATTTTGGAATAAGATTGTGAACGAAGTTTGTAAAATTCCGGTGCACCTCAATAGAACAATGTATAGACTTCCTGGAAACGTTGGGAACTAGTAGGTGCAGGGGTAGGGACGCTCTAGACGTGTGGATATATCGGGAGAGTTAAGTCGCGTGAACAGAGCCTGTGGTTGGAATGAAAGCGCGTGTTCAGCCAATCACCCTGAAAGGTAACAGGTAAGCCGAGTGAAAGCACTATGGTGCTATATTATAAGCTACACCATAGTGGAACCAATCAAGGCACGCTTGTTACCTCTCTGGGGCGAATCAAGAGCGCGTGCAAAACAAACGAAGAGCTATCAGCCGTCGTGTGTTCATATTCTGGACGTCTTGATGCCGAACACATCGTTAGGGTCGATCTTCTCAGGATACGGACAGTATCGGTCCTCCTCTCATATCTTTGACATCTTGTAGTACCTCCCCGAGCCGGCCAGGAGCTCGTGGGTCTCCGAGGGGGTCCCGGGGCTCAGACTTGTCGTCGTAGAACCGTTGGAGATCACCTCCTTGTTGAAACTGTTCATGGCCCTGGACTCCTCCTCGCCCTTCTCGGAGATCTCCTCTTCCAGGATCTTCTCCAGGTGGCCCGGGGACAGGATGGGCTCCCCCACGTCCCCGTTCATGAGAGCGTGATGAGGGGGAGACTTGTTGATCGGGGAGTGGACAGGGACCAGG
>CABFVX010001247.1:151752-163135 GCA_902151425.1 Timema shepardi
CAGCTATATATATATATATATATATATAACCTCAGCTCAGCTATATATATATAACCTCAGCTCGGCTATATATATATAACCTCAGCTCCGCTATATATATATATATATATATAACCTCAGCTCTATATATATATATCCTCAGCTTGGATCGTCTAATTGTCCCCCCTATATATGTATATACATATATAGGGGGGACAATTATACGATCCGTGCCGAGGAAAGTGACGGACAACGATCTGAGGTTTGTCTGACGTCCGGGGGAGCTCACCTGAGTTACGTTATCTTCAAAAAGTGTAGTATGATGTTTGCTTTTATCTAGCTAGTGAATATTTACTTTTCAAGTTACTAGTCGTCTAATAGTTTCGGCCCCACCCTGTATAACGAGTCGTACCCAGCGAAAGTTCAGCTGTTTAGTTTTTTTTGTACAACTCTACTGCTTAATACGAGTATATTTTTTTCTAGAGGTATCCCACTTTTTTTTATGACATCAGGAACCCTGTCATAGTGGCGTCTACACAATCATAGGGAAACGTAAATTATGTTTAGATTGCGGTCTTGTTTTATTAAAAATTTGTGAACTTTCAGCGAAAAGCTTTTATTAAAATATAGAACTAAAATCAATTTGTTGATTCGAAAAATCGCTTCCGAAAGAAATTATTGCTTTTTTTTTTAATATTTCTTAAAAATCTGAAATTGTTTTATTTTAAAGGGTTCCGGAAATCATTGTCAAATGTAATCCCTTCACGTTTTAAATATATAGATATGTAATTATATTATTTGACAAAGTTTCGTTTCAATATAATTGTGGGTAACTGTAGAAACACAAACAGCAGTTAACAGTTCTAAAGTTGGCAACACTAAACCCACAAACTTCATTTGTCAACGTTGCCCAAACTGCCAGTATGTTTCTTCTCTCATTGAAGATTAAGCGTGAGGGAAGGGATTCACATATTTGTTTGTGTTTATTTAAATGTACAACTATTGGTTATTGAATGAATCTATTGAGAACGTCCATCATATCAGTCCCAGCTCGTCTCCCGGCTCGCGCGAGGTATTATGGGAGTAAAAGGGGAAAGAAAACGCCTACGATATGACATAAATGTGTGCAGTACATTCGTATTTGAATGATTACTCGACATTCTCCGCGGTGACGATGGGGGACAAAGCGACAAAGTTTCTTGTTTATAATTACAGTATCTCCCTGTTATGACAGAATGAATATTTGTGGACAGTTCTTATCTGTGAAGACATTCTAAAATGGTCAAAAACAGCCTTTTCAACGAAGTTTTTATCATTTAGTATTACAACAATGTTCAGTATTAGGAACTTCTATGAACCCTTTATCTCATTAATGTTTGATCAGAAATGATCCACCTGCAATAGTTTTGGTGTAAATTTACCATTTCTAGCCGACTGTACCACAGAGTTGATTGGAATATAAACTACTATGAACTTCAAGCTACAAATATCATTATAGAATGTACGTGGACCATGAAGATACAGTACAGTCAGAATTATACAGGAAGTAACTTTGTTGACAGTTAAGCTAATTAAATGCTAATTAAATGTCACTAAAACAATTTTCTTATATTTATACGTAAAGTCACGTGATCTGAAGCTGTCACTTTTAATATAATGCCACTACCTATCAAATAACAATACTTTTTCTGTTACCACCGCGTCTTACTACCCGTTCGGTTTGTACTCACTTATGCTAATGTGTAATGGTAGGGTGATTTCGAGATGAAATGGAGGACCTACAGTTTAACGTGGGATCCGAACCACGGCGGAGGCCTGGCATATGGCATTCCCCACATTCACAAGCTGTGATTAATACACGTCTTGTTAGAGGTGAAGGAAGGGTTTGGCAATCAGATAAATCTGTGCCGGGACCGAGGGTTGAACCGCGGACCCCAGCACAGAAGTCCGACACCTTACCCCCTAGACCGCCAGGCCACCAATTAGCTACTAAAACTAAGATATTGTTATAAGTGTTTGCCAAGATAATGTTGCCATTCTTTCCTTATAAATAGCCTTGACCCTAATAAATAATTACACAGTTCTAAACATTTCTCGGCCTTAAGTAACGATTTAGCGACCTATGTGCGCATTAAGCTGGCTAAATTCGTCCCCCGCAATTATTGTTTGTCTTTGACCTACACATTTATACTACATCTCAATAATGGTGAGGGTGACCTGGCGGTCTAGGGGTAAGGTGTCAAGACTTCTGTGCTGGCGGCCGGGGTTCAATCCTCGGTCCCGGCACAGATTTATCTGATTACCAAACCCTTCCTTCACCTCTGACAAGACATCTTGTGAATGTGGGGAATGCCAGGCCTCCACCGTGGTTCGGATCCCACGTTAAACTGTAGGTCCTCCATTTCATCTCACAATCACCCTACCATTACACATTAGTGTAAGTGCGTATATCCCGAACGGGTAGTAAGACGTGGTGATAATAATGATAATAATGGTGAGAGGGCATTATTCCATTATTCCAATCTGTCACTCCAGACGCGGCGTGCTGGAAAATAGGACGAGGGACCTGTGAACGGCCGATATTAACCAGCGCTGTGTCCAACCGCTAGAAGCTACATCGGCCTCACGTCGCGCGCGGTACTCTCAAGCTAGGCGGTACGCACTGTAGGGACTAGTTAGCCGATAAAGGCGGGGGGACAAACACACATGGGGACCCGAGCAAAATAACGATACTGGTTGTTAAAACGGCGAGGAAGGCAGGCAATCACGCCAGAATAAATACCGGCTCGTAATGAAACGTTGGATTTACCTTAAGCTTGTTAGCAAACTCGCCATTTACTCGTCAATGTATGAGCTTAATTAGCTTCCCCTCCCCTCCATTCCCCCTTACCTCCTCATTTCCTGACTGACGAATGAATATATTTTGTATCGATCTCGATTTACCACTCAACAACAAAATTTTGCCTCTTAATAAAAATTGTGATATTTTAAAATGTAATTCTTGGCTCCAAACACATTCAGCGGACCCCGTTGTTACATCTTTAATGTGTTTTTTGTGTGTGCATCGGGTCTTACAAACCGTTCTGACCATCAGAGTAAAAAAACTAAAAGCTTAGGGTTTATGAAGACACAATCTAAGAAACGGTTTAGAAATTCTATAATAATAATAATCATTTGTATTATCACCACAAAATAATATTGTTAATTTTAGAACTTACAACTTATCTCAGTTGGTAGAGTGTCTGTCTACTGAGCTAAGGGTCCTGGGTTCGAGTCCCGGCATGGCCGAATAATGTGTCATTGGTGGAATGTGGGTTTACCCTTTCACAGTTATGAATTAACGGCTGGGGACTGGATGTTGTACCTGTCCTAGGCATATGAAGCTACGACAGGCCTGGCAAGCAGGTAGTGGAAGAATATATGGCTTGAATACAAAACTGACCACACGCTGGAAACAGTGATGGAGGTAAAAAAAAATGTATATTTTACAAAATAATAAATTAAATTGCTAAGAAATGTTTTATCTCCTCCTCAGATAGATAGCATGTTTTTAAACATTTATTATTATTATTATTATTATTAGCACCGCGTCTTACTACCCGTTCGGGTTATACGCACTTACGCTAATGTGTAATGGTAACACAGATTAACTTACAAGTTAGGGGGTGGGGGCAGTAATTTATCTTCCTTCAACAACAAGAACCCTTAGCTTGTTGCCTAACTGGCCCGAGGACAGGCGCAAGAAACACGATGTAGAGACAAACTTGTAGGGATTGTTTGCGAACTTTACCCCCCACCCCCTTCCCTTTGTCCCCCTCTGTTGCCGTTGAAATGTTCGGAGAACTCAACTGATGGCTCAATGGCTTCAGACGGGTACACTCTAGATTGAGAGAGTTTAGAAGGTGATTACAGGCCTCATAACAAGGTCCGACAACTTTCCATAATATATCGATGTGAGTTATTTATTATCAGTGGATATATCGCAAAGTATATAACAAAATTAATGATATATTGATCAAATTATGTCGATATATTGATTAAATTATATAACTATATCGATAAAATTATGTCGATAAATTAATTACATTATATCGATAACCTATATCGATTACATTATATTGATCAATGAATTATATTTATATATTGATTAAATTATATCAATATATTGAACAAATAATATCGATATATTGGTCAAATATATCGATCACCCTCGATAGCCTATATCTATTACATTATATTTATCAAATTATATCTATATATTGATTAAATTATGTAATATATCGAAAAAATAATATTGATATATTGGTCAAATATATTGATCAATGAATTATATTTATATATTGATTAGATTATATCAATATCTTTAACAAATAATATCGATATATTGGTCAAATATATCGATCAAACTATTTCGTGTATTGATCAAATTATATCGATAAAATAATTAAATTATATAAATACATCGATTAAATTATATCGATTGCTCAATCAAACTATATCGATATATTGGTAGATTTACATCGATATAGCGCCCCAATTATATGATATACAGGTTGTTTTCCGTTATATTGAATTGCATTACTCTGGGCAAACTGTAACAGGGGCAGTGGGACACCCAAAGAGGGGCAAGCAGGGAGTTTGCCCCTATTACAGACAGACAATAATTGAAATAAGATCATACCTAGAAAATAAATACCATGGCATGAGCGAGCTATACCTAACGGGCGAAGATGGTGCCAATATTTTAGGATAGATGGTGTAGCACAACGAGCCCTCCAGACCTTAATCTCAGTTTTCTAGACCAGAAGCCACTACTTCTTTATCCGAGTAGCTTCTCATTTGTCCTTATGAGGCTGAGTTAACCTTGTTCCAGACCCAATGATTCACGGAAAATCTGGAAACGCTAGGGGTCGAACCCGGGAGGACCTCTGGACGTGTAACCAGAAACGTTGACTTGTAACTCTGGACGTGTAGCCAGAAACTGACTTGTACACTCTGGACGTGTAGCCAGAAACTCTGACTTGTAGACTCTGGACGTGTAGCCAGAAACTGACTTGTAGACTCTGGACGTGTAGCCATAAACTCTTGACTTGTAGACTACAGGAAAACTAAACTATCGAGCGCTGAAGATGCTTCGACTGAAAGGGCTACATTTTGACAACACTCGATATAAAAAATATATAGTTATACACATTTAAAATGTCCCTAAGAGTCCCGATTAAAAAAATGTACAGAAATAAAAGCATAGGATTCAGGGGTGTTCAACCTTTTTATGTCTAAGGGCCAAAGTTTCTGTCTCTTCTTACACTCACGCCAGGGATTAGGATTTCTCGTGAAGGATGTTCTGTGTTGTTTCATACTAGGAAGTAGCAAGATTTGTAACAGCTTTCTTCTCGTGAAAAGAAAAAATGGTTTATAAAATAGAGTAAAATAAATAAATAAAATACTTATTTATTTTATTAGTTAATAATAATATTTAGCACCGCGTCTTACTACCCTTTTATTAGTTGACTATATAAAATATATATCTGTATTTGTTATTTTTTTCTCTCTAGGGCAGAGAATTATTTTTTTTACCGCGGTCCGGAAGTGGCCCGCAGGACGCGGTTTGAAGACCCCTTGTATATAAGGCCATTTGAACTAATAAAATATCTTACAATGAAGAAACCCTCCGAATAGCCTCTAAGAGACATTTAATATCCTGGCTCTAGGCGGTCTCACTGTTACTCCCCTTACACCTAGAGATGCACATTTTCCCGGAAATTTTTGATAGGAAGATTTTCCTGAAAATTTTCTGCAATAGCGGCTTGCGGTGGAGAGTTTAAATTGTGGAGGCGGCACCTAGAGCCTATTATACTTCAAAAGATAGTGTGTTACGAGACGAGTGGGTTATAAGAAGGGGGTAGGGAGGGGTAAATAAGCACAGTGGTTAGGGGGCGGGGGGAAAGACAAATATTGGGCCAACCTTAAAATTATTTTAGTTAACTTATTGATGATAAATATTGAAGTATGATTTATAAACATAGCAGGTCGACAAAGGCTCGCATTCATTTGTTTCCTTAATACTTTTTTTAGCACCGCGTCTTACTACCTGTTCGGTTTGTACGCCTATGTACTAATTACACTAATGTGTTAAGGATGAGTAAGGTTGAATTTAGAGGAATTGCACCCGTGAGAGTGGAAAACTATTTAGAAAAAAAAAACCACCCTCGGTGCACCCGACCAGGATCGAACACCGATCTCCCTGTCATCGTCAGTCTAGTCTATCGCGAGAGTAGCGCGTTAGACCGTGCGGCCACCGTAGCTCGTTTGATGATGTTTTCTGGTGTTAACGCCCTCGGGGGAAACTAATCTTAAGTATAAACGTTGATATTTGGGACATCTATCTATATCTCGATTACATTCGTTCCATTTAAATCTGTTGAAATTATTTTATAGAAATATCAGCCGAAAATTTTTCGCTATGGAAAATTTTCTGGAAAAAAAAAATATAAAGACCATTTTTCAAAACGGAGAACTTTCCGTCTCACATCTCTAGTTACACCCTTTCCCCCTTCCCCAAAGTACTGTACATGTCTACAGTAGCCCCCTGGCTTCTTTTGGTGCTGACTGACAGCTCACAGCTGACTTCTAACGGTCAGCATTTAGGTATATACCTAAATTTTGACCGTCAGAAGTGACAACTGCTTAACACATGTTTTTTGCAGATCATATGGTTCGGCGTAGGGATACATAATTTGGTCTGGTATCTTTTCAAAGCTTTTAGCTGTGAGCTGTCAGTCAGCACCAAAGAAGCCACGGGGCTACTGTAGATCCCCACTGAACAGTGACATTAAAATGGTTGCTCTTCTTTAGAATTATTCTGACACTCTAATCACTTTTTTAATGTTTTATTTATTTGTTGAAAATAGCAAATAAATTTAATAAAAAACTAATAAAACACTAAAATAATAAAACAATTAAAAAAACAAGATTTAAAGCGTAGTTATATTTTGAAATAACTTTAGAGACGCGTTTATCCGTCCTAAAGTGGCGGCATTTAAGGCCGGATAGTACGAAACCCAAGTGTAAATAATTTTCGGTATGGGTTTGTCTGATTTTATAAATTTTCACTTAACATTTAACCTTGTTTTAATAGAATCTGCCCATTTTCTGATTGCGATGTAAAATAGGAATACAATGGTTGAAGGGGAGGGGGAGTACAAATTATTATTATTATTATTATTATTACTATTACCGCCGCGTCTTACTACCCGTTCGGGTTGTACGCACTTACGCTAATGTGTAATGGTAGGGTGATTGTGAGACGAAATGGAGGACCTACAGTTTAACGTGGAATCCGAACCACGGCGGAGGCCTGGCATTCCTCACATTCACAAGATGTCTTGTCAAAGGTTAAGGAATGGTTTGGTAATCAGATAAATCTGTGCCGGGACCGAGGATTGAACCCCGGCCACCAGCACAGAAGTCTGACACCTTACCCCTAGACCACCAATAAGTACAAATTAAACAAGAAATAAATTTTTAAAATCTTTATATATTAGTTTATTTTGGAAATGTAACATCGGCTACAAAGCAAGAACAAGTGAAAATAGAGCGTCAAATGGAGTACATTAGAAATACAGTGAATGTTTTATAGTGGATATGTACCGGTTTGTTTGTTTAAAACGTTATTGTTAACATCGAGAGTCTAACCGGATAATACGGAGGGCCGGATAATCGCCATTATAGTGTATATTGATAAACTAATTGATATATCGTATACTAGAATATCAATAACAATGTATAGGTGTTATATTGGTAAATAAATCGATATATTTGTTCCATCGATGTTTGTTTGTTTGTATGGTTTATTTATTATTTCTTAAACACATAAGTATATAGACATGAATAAAACACGTAGAAACATATAGGACAGACAGTTGACACCAGCCCAGAGGGGCTCTCGTTAACAGACACGACATAGAAACAGATAACAAAACTTCACAGAGGACAACATTGACGCCCTGGCGGGCTGAATTGAACACTCAGTGGGTTAGGGGTGGGAAAATATTACAAAAACCCACCCCATAGCTCATAAATGGTCGCCAGGACCTTAAAATAATACTACAGTACAAGGGGTGAGGGACAAAGCGCGGAAACAGAGGGAGTAAACAAGAAACGTGGGGAGATCTAAATATTTAACTTAACGAGCATCGAGTAAAGTAACGTCCACGACTTCATTTGCACACAAATATGTATGGATATAATTTTTCTCAACATTGACAGCTAGTGCCATATTATATAACATTGTATGAATTAAATAAGGCGGTATTTAAAAAAATACAATTTCCTGTAATAAATTGTCGTATTAATACTAACTGTTTTATTTTCTCTTTTTCAAATCCAGGCTCTTCCAAGGACCGCGTCAAGACGCCAGACAGTCCAGAAGGCGCGCGTCTTATGCTCTCTGCGACAACCCCTAACTCTACCGGAGGAAACAGCAACTCTGCCAGTCCTACGGCAGCAGCGATCTCTAGCAGCAGCGGCGGTAACAACGGAGTGCCAACCACGGCGGCTCTGTCAGCAGCGCTCAGATATGCCACCTCTACTACCCCGGGTGTTTTGCAAAATGGAGGCAGCGGGCCGATGGGTGCAGGAAGCGTGTCACCCGTGCTGAATGGGAGTGCCGGCAGCGGGGGTTAGTAGTATTATACATCTATAGACTGCATCGGAAGAGCAGGGTTCGAATCCCAGTCGCGTGTATTGAAGAAAGTCACCCCCCCCTCCCCCTAAATTATATACCACTATCCCTCCACCCAAATACGAGTATACTTAATATAAAATATAGCCTCCCTAATACCTAAAGCCATTAGTGTAATTAGTACATAAGCGGTTAGTAAGACGCGGTGACACTGTTTCCTTAAGGTTGCAGTTTCCCAAACTTAGGCCAATCACGTTGTTCCTTCGCGTCCATTGCCCAACCAATTTACTGCACCTCTTTCAACTCGAAACAAATACCTACCATCATATAAAGCAGTGTTTATCAAAATGTGGTCCGCGGGACCCCCACAATTCAGTAATTATAATGAATTAAAGAATTGTGATCACTTATAATACAAACAAACAAAAATCTAAATGGATACGATTAAATAATGAAATATACAAAATATGATGTAGACACAAGTCAAATATAAAAGGAAATCTGTACCAACCATAATTCAATAAAACCAAACAATTATTTTTCAAATATTATGAGGTACAAAAAGTTAACATTAATCCAAATACTATTGAGATATTTATATTATGTTTTTTTTAAATATGTCATTTAATTAATTAATTTTCGTCTTGTATTTACAGTCGTAAAATGGAATAGCCTAAAAATGATGTTTTTCCTTAATACATTTTCAAACACTCCCACACACCATTTCTTCCAAGGCCAAGTTGGTCCCTAGGTACACTGCACTCCCATTTGACGGTCGTCCGTTACCAAAACTTTGAGAAACGCTGATATACAGTTTAAACGGAAGCCCCAAATTGTAATAAAACACAAAGGTGTGACAGAGAGAGAGAAAGAGGCGTGTGAAGGGCGGTTGGTTAGTTTGTTTATCACACTGGCGGTCTAGGGGTAAGGTGTCGGACTTCTGTGCTGGCGGCCGGGGTTCAATCCTCGGTCCCGGCACAGATTTATCTGATTACCAAACCCTTCCTTCACCTCTGACAAGACATCTTGTGAATGTGGGGAATGCCAGGCCTCCACCGTGGTTCGGATTCCACGTTAAACTGTAGGTCCTCCATTTCATCTCACAATCACCCTACCATTACACATTAGCGTAAGTGCGTATAACCCGAACGGGTAGTAAGACGCGGTGATAATAATAATAATAATAATAATAATAATAATAATAATAATCACACTTACTATTGTAAAAAAATATGTTATGGTTAATAAAACACATTGGTACGTCATGTACCCTTTGAAATACATTGCGTAACCCTGGAGGTGCGTTTGCCACAGTTTGGGAGACCCTGATTTAGGGAATTAATCCACATTAGGCTCACTCTAATATTGAATGTTTCACTTTATGTTTTTCAAAATATTATACATGTGAATAACTTTGTGGATTCATTAAATATTAATCCAGGCAGCATCAGTCCCCCGCTACCCTTGTCCCTCTCGATGCTGGACGCCGGGACGCCCGCAGGCGCCGCGGCGCGCACCCTTGGCAAGATGAAGAGGTTCCTCAGCACGCTGGTGCAGTTTGGTGGCGACATCTCCCCGGAGACGGGGGACCGGGTTCGAGCCCTCATCTTTAGTCTAGTCGTAAGTACAGTCGTTGCTAACTTCACAGTAAAGCTTGATTCTCCCGTCCGCCGCTCTGCTAGAGTAGCGCTAGCTTACAACAGCTGTTTATTTTCTAGCGGATAAACATATATTTTAAATCACTCTCCCGATGTATGTTTTCAAATTATAACGCTGTGTCGGGGCTCGATCCGATACATCGATACACACGTGAGTAACCCGCTTCGGTGGCCGCATGGTCTAAGGAGCCATTCTAGAAGTAGACCAAACGGCCGATGACGGGGAAATTGAGGTTCGAGTCTAGGTCGGGTGTACCTAGGGTGGTTTATCCTAAATGGTTTTCAACTAGTTTTACTCGCAAATGCGGGTACTCTTCCCATAAATATAAACCTCTAAATTTCTAAAACTATTAGATTAATTAGTACATAGGCATATAACTCGAACGGGTAGTAAGACGTGGTGTAAAAAAAAAGTACACACTTTCCACTACCGGGTTATTTCAAACCAATAATATTATTGTATTCGAGATAATTTTTTAAAAGTTTTTTTTACGAATCTAGAATATCTCGCGTACCACAGGATGTAGGATCAAGGAGGAATAGAGAATTTGAGAGTCCTCTATTTAAATATAACATAAGCTATACCTGTCCAAGTCGTGGTTCATTAGGTCAAGTGACCCGTATCGTCGAGCACGCGCGCTAAACGTCAGCTTGGTCTAGTCTGATTTGCCGTAGACGGGGAGGTCAGAGTTTAAATCCTTGTTGGGTGTGATGAGGATTTTTTTTCCTAAATAGATTTCCATTCTACTTTCACACAAATCTTGGTACATTTCCTCTAAATTATATCTTACTCAGTCCTGTCTCATTACAGAGTAGCTAAATGAACAAGCAATAAAAAGTGATAAATAAAGTTTTTTCAAGTAATAAAATAAAATTATGTTTTCAAATTGTGAATTATACAGTTCAATTTTCATAGGAGCGTCCTTATTTGACAGCTAGAAAAGTTGATAGGTCCACAAGCGGCCGGGGCTCAATCCTCGGTCCCGGCACAGATTTATCTGATTACCAAACCCTTCCTTCACCTCTGACAAGACATCTTGGGAATGTGGGGAATGCCAGGCCT
>CABFVX010001248.1:0-79619 GCA_902151425.1 Timema shepardi
ATAAATCTTTGCCGGGACCGAGGATTGAACCCCGGCCGCCAGCATAGAGGTCTGACACCTTACCCCTAGACCGCCAGGTCACCTTTATAACTAAACAAATGTGAAATTTAATATTTTACCAATTTTCTAGTGTGCTGAATATTAGCCACGTATTTCAACTCATTCCAAATTAGTGAAGATTTTAATTTAGTGGTATATATGGTATGTTTTCAGATGACCTCACTGATGGTTTGTCCCAGAATGGCTTGGACAATTATACACACCTGTTGACTGGATATGTGGGCTCGCCATCTTTTCTAAAGCGAATAGCTCAGCTAGTTGAGCACATGAGAAAGATTAACCCTAAACTAATATATGGTTAGTGAACAAAAGTTATAAATACACTCAAGTATACATTTTTATAATTTTAACTAGATTTAACCAACATTAATACTGTAAAACTAATCTCAATTTTTTTTAAAAGCTGTCTACTTTTTTAAATTTCTCAAAAGTTTTTAATTAGGCTTATCTATATTAACCATGGGAATGAAGTTTGTGAGTAGCATGTTAGCTGTCACTAGGGGAAACAAGATTAGGAATGAAGCTATCTGAGAAGGAGTGGGAGTATAAAAAGAATATGAGATAGTAGAGGAAGCAAGATTGAGATGATATGGGCATTTAATCAGGATGGAGAAGGCGAGAATGCCAAAGAAATTATGGAAAAGAAGTATGTATGAAAAAGACCTCAGGGGAGGCCAAGAAAGAGATGGGAGGAGTAGGAAACAGAAAGTGTTCAAGTGAAAGGATAAGAATGGAAGCAACTATATGAGGAAGAACGGTGGAAGAATAGAGAAAGATTGAGACATTTTACTAAACTGACTCAGCAACAGGTTGGAAACAGTTGATGATGATCATCTCTATTAAACTCAAAAATTGTACAAGAATGACTTTTGACTATTTGTAAGTGAATTCTTCTCTTCTAATTTTTTTTGTACCCCTGATGATTTTTTAAAATTTACAAAATGTACAAATTAGGTGAAGAAAAACACGCTATTGTGAAGTTGAATTTACTTAACAATTTCCACACAAATACTCACACACTTTATCCCTTGCGAGTAGTAAACCTGTAACTTGAGTTAGCCCGCAGATGGACTTTTGAGGATTGATCTCATCTCTTTAGGAAATTTACCCAATTTGAATTTGGTCCCACCTGTTTGATCTAGCTACCTTTTACCAAGCTGTCCCATGCACATTCCTCTCAAAACATTTTTTCACAATTTATTTTCTACATGATTGAGACAAAGTCTTAGCTCTGAGCTAGATTTGAGATTCTCATAACATGACCTTAACGCGTTGAACATCACAGTTAAAACATTATTGAATATGTATGTTTAAGTTTGTGATCCAGTCATGGGAGACAATGGACATATGTATGTTCCTCAAGAGCTTCTGCCAATTTACCGGGACACTATACTCCCACTGGCTGATATCATCACTCCAAACCAATATGAAGTGGAGTAAGTTACAGAGTTTTAATGTAAATAATAGTAAGAATATTTTTGGGAGGACAGTCTCAAACATTTACAAAAGTTACTAAAATGACTTTCAGGGGTGGACTGGCAGGTTCTATGCAGCCCTGAACTATAAATATCACAATCCTAAATATACATTAATAAATATCACACACTAAGCTTAATTGCCTGACTTAATTAATTAACTATTTATGTTTAATTTGTTGACCTGGTGGTCTAGGGGTAAGGTGTCGGACTTCTGTACTGGGGTCCAGGGTTCAATTCTCGGTCCCGGCACAGATTAATCTGATTACCAAACCCTTCCTTCACCTCTGACAAGACGTGTATTAATCACAACGTGTGAATGTAGGGAATGCCAGGTCTCCACCGTGGCTGGGATTCCACGTTAAACTGTAGGTCCTCCATTTCATCTCACAATCATCCTACCATTACACATAAGTGTAAGTGCGTGTAACCCGAACGGGTAGTAAGACGCAATGCTAATAATAATATATTTTAATTTAAAGTGAATTTAATCTTGAGGCCATTTCAGGTTCATTATTGATGATTAAGTCATTCTTCATTACTCTCAAAACATTTACTCCTAATTCCTACTGACATGAGTCAAAATGTTTCTCAAATGTTTGACATTATTATTCCTTTAATTGAAAAATGACACATAGACACGGGAATCAAACCCAGAACCTTTGGCTTAGTACGCTAATGCTCCAACTACTTAGCTATCAAGGAATCGTTCCGTGCCCAGGGTCACTCTCCACTCATATATTAAGGCAGAGTCTGTGATGGACTTGAGGAAATTGTCGGCTACAAATGTGTGATTGATTATTATTGGCTATCAGATAATGCATCAACCATCAACTTGGTAGTTGGCTTTTTGCTGCCAATAGTACAATTACAACTGTACAAATGTGCATATCATGACGGATTAAATAGTTAATCTCTTATGTTTGTTAATTATGGATAGCCGCATCTAAATATAATATCCTTTTAATTGAAAATATACACATGGACATGGGAATGATATGGTAATTAGATGTCGCTATAACCGTAATTAACAATTATAATAGCTTACTATTCAATCCGTCATTACATGCGCATTAGTACAGTTGTAATTGTACTATCGCCAGTAAAAAGCCAACTATTGAGTCGATGGTGGCTGCGTTATTTGATAGCTCATGATCTTAATTAATCACACATTTGTAGCCGATGATTTCTGCACATCCATCACATACTCTACCTTAAAATATGCGTGGAGAATGACCCTGAGCACGGGACAATTCATGGATAGCTCAGTGGTTAGAGCATTGACAAACTAAGCCAAAGGTCCTGGGTTCAATTCTCATTTTTCATTTTTCATACAAAAGAATATGGTATTTAGAAATTGCTATATTTTTAATTAAAAATACATAATGGTTTAACTATTTAATCCATTTTAGACATTAGCTCAGAGCCTATTTTTGAAACATATATGTTGGTAAAATAATTCTTCACACACTATTTGTGAAGATTACAAAGTTAGTAACAATCAATATTCACTGAACTTAGGTTTGACTTAAGCAATTTCTTTTAAACAATACCAATAAACAGGTCAACTTTACATTTAATGTCATCATATATCTTCACAAATAATGTATTGTGAGAACCCTCCAACTTACTCACTGTAATGTTTGACTAAAATTTAATACAAACAATCTTTTAGAACTTAATTGATAGATTGATTTTAATTTAAACTAGTTGTGACATCCCAAATCTAAGTGGCCCACTGGGATATGTCCCGGTTGCTCAGTCCACCACTGACTACTTTCATATATTCTTTGTTAAGTCATGTGATCTACAGCTGTCACTTTTGATAATTAGTACAAAAATATATGAGAAGATATTGCAAAAGAGAATAAGAAATATTATTATTATTAGCACCGCGTCTTACTACCTGTTCGGGTTATACGCGCTTACGCTAATGTGTAATGTTAGGGTGATTGTGAGATCAAATGGAGGACCTACAGTTTAACGTGAAATCCGAACCGCGGTGGAGGCCTGGCATTCCCCACATTCACAAGATATCTTGTCAAAGGTGAAGGAAGGGTTTGGTAAACAGATAAATCTGTGCCGGGACCGAGGATTGAACCCTGGCTGCCAGCACAGAAATCTGAGACCTCATCCCTAGACTGCCAGGTCACCAGAATAAGAAATAAAATGAAAGGATGTTGGAGAGAGTAACAGCACAGATTTAGGAAACACATGTCTACATTAGACTTAATCTTTGCCGTACAACAGCTGATGGAAAGAAGGTATGAATTTGGAAAAGACTTGGTAATGGTATTAATGAATGTGGAGAAGGTATATGATAGTGTGGATGGAAAGCGATGGAGGAGGCCAAAGTGGAAAATGGCATTGCAATGAGAGTGAAAAGCATGTATGAGGATAACATGAGACAGAGAAAGGAGGTCTGAGTGATTCCAAATAAAAAGATACTAAAAAAGGGGAGGCTATGGGGATTAGTTTTTTGAGGAGCATGTTAGCTGTCAAGAGGAGAAACAGGATAAGGAATGAAGTTAGGGAGTACATGAGTTAGTATAGGAAGCAAGACTGAGATGGTATGGACATGTAGTGGGGATGGAAAAAGAGAGGATGCCAAATAAAATGTTGGAAATTAAATATTTAGGAAAAAGACCACAAGGGAGGCCAATAAAGAGATGGGAGGAACAGATAAAGTATTCAAGTGAGAGGAGAAGATTGGAAGAAAATAAAGGTGGAAGAATAGAGGAATCTGGAGGATGTTACTAAATTGACCCTTACAAAGGGTAAAAACAGTTGATAATGTTTAAGACTGATAAAATAACATTAAAAATATAGTCATACTTTATCAAAATTCAGTGTTTACCCATATTTCATTTAGAAAATCATTGTAAAACCAGAACTCAGTATTATTTCACTACTTTCAGGGAAAATTTTACTACACAAAACCGCATAAAAAAAATTACATATTAATAGTTGATTTTTTAGTTTCATGTTCAGTACAAAGCTATCAATGGCTTAATTCTAAATTGAAATAAGTAAATGAAAGTAGACCAATATTTATTTGGAGGGAGGGCATCAAACTATTGTGTGGGGATACAATTGTCTGTCTAGTTCATGGGAATCAAACCCAAGGCTATCAAGTCAAGGGCTAGGTGTGCAAATCGTTTGACTGGCCCTGCCAGCATGGATGGATACAAAGTATGTCGTTTAATTGCATAATGCTTTTTCTTACATTTCTATTTTTTGGGCTGTCTTCAATTTTAACTAATCTAAGGGCATAGATTAATGAAAATGTTTAAATAAATGGACAGTCGCTCGCCATGAAAACCACTTTTGTAAATAGACCATCTCCAGTTTCCTTGGCCGGCATTGTACCAGGGCATATTGGATCAAAGCCACGAGTACAAACTCCAACAACAACCCTGCTGGTTATTTTTCTAGGTTATTGACAGGTAAGAAAATATCAAGTGTGAAGGATGCATGGGACGCCATTGGCATATTCCATGATATGAAGATAAACACGGTGGTTCTGTCATCAACAGAGCTGGGGACTGAGCAATTCTTACTGGGGCTTGCCAGTTCTATTGCAGGTCAGTGATAATAGGAACAATATACGATTTCATTCAAAATCCATACATTTATAGTTTTTTCTGGATTTTAACGCAAGTTATGAATTACTAGTTCACCCATTTCAGTGGGTATATGGACCAAACATTAAGCCTGTCTAGTCTTATTGGGGTTTGAATATGGCCAGATGTATTGAAGATGTTGTTTTCCTAAATCGTTTCGCACTTTCCACACAATTGCAGGTACTTTTCATCTTCACACTTCTACCTTATTAATAGGATGTGGTACACTTTTTTTTATTAGATCCAAAGATCTTACTGATAGATGATTTCATATCTCTTGTCCCTCACCTGCTATCATATCACACTAATACTACATATTTTGACACTTCATTCATCATCATCATTTGTTTCCAGTCTGTGTCCGGGTCAATTTAGTAAAATATCTCCATTTTGCTCTATCCTTCCACCATTCTTCCTTCTTTAATTTCTTCCATTCTTCTCCTCCCATTTGAACACTTTCTGTTATCTGCTCATACCATCTCTTTCTTGGCCTCACATGTCATTTTCCTACATACTTCATTTCCAACATTTTCTTTGGCATCCTCTCTTTTTCCATCTTCATAACATGCCCATACTATCTCACTCTTGCTTTATCTCATGTACTCCCTGCACCCTCACTCTTTCCCGGATAACTTCATTCATATTCTTGTTTCTCCTCTTGACAGCTAACATGCTCCTCACAAACTTCATTTCCATGTCCTCCACTTTCCTAGTCTCTGTTTTCACTGTCCATGTTTCTGCTCCATATGTGGCAAAGGGTACAAAGTATACCCTATACAACACTTCCAAGGGCACTTCTCTTCTCCATAGAAGCTCTTTAACACACCTATTGAACAACTATTCCTGCTGGCCTCTTCTCATTACATCCTTTCTACTTCCACCTTTCACCGCAATCACACCTCCAAGGTATTTTATGTTCTGCACTTTTCTCAGCTCTACACCATCCAACTTTATAGCTTTACTAGGCCTATCCTTCTCCTTGTCATTAGCCTCCAAAACATATTTCCATCCTGTGTCCTTAAGGATTTTTTTTAGGTATTTTTTTTATGTTTTGGAAGAAGATACAGAAAAGGAGAGTATAAAATATATTAAAGGGAATGAACACAAAATAGCTATTGCAATGAAAATAACAAATACAGATCACACTTTACAATGCTGCCACTGGAAAAGTGGAAATGGCTGCCTCTTGACGAAAATAAATCGTTACTCCCCAATTCCTTGACTGATATATTAAATATTCGTATCCAATATCTATGTTTTGTGTGTGTATTTTATATTATTCGTTTCTTTTATATGTTCTTACCATTCTTTACCAATTTTCTTTTCCTCCCTTTTGTGTTTTAAGAAGTTGCATTGCGTGTTTCAAACACCCTCCTGATGAATTCTGATAGAATGACTCCTATGTCGGGGGATTGGGCGGTAATGATCGATTTTATTCAAGAGGCAGCCATTACCTCCTTGTCCAGTGTCAGCATTGTCAAGTGTATGAATTGTGTTCTTTGTATTGTAAAAGCTGTATTGTGTTCTTTCCCTTTATATGTTTTTATTCACCTTTCCTGTACCATCTTCCAAGTATGTATAACCAAATATTTACTTCTTCGTGACATTTATCATCACCATCATCACTACTACCACCACTAGATCTTCTCTCTGATGTCAGGTTCATTCCTTTTGTCAGTGAACTTAGACTGCCAACACACCTTGTTCTCTGCCTTCCCCTTTAGCACCTAGAATTTTATTCTTTCCTTAAAGTTGTCCAATATTTGAATTCTCCTTCCTAAGCTTTTCTTTCCTTGAATAGTTTTGAACCTTTCCTTTTATGATGTCGTGCAGAAGACAGTTTATCCTAAGGATGTGTATGATATAGTATAATCTATACCAAACAATCACATCCAAAATGGTTTTCACTTCCCCTGCTCTTCTTAGGACTTCTTCATTTGCCCCCCTGTGTGCCCACCTGATCTCCTCAAGTTTTCTCCAGCACCACATTTCAAAGCTCTCTAAGTATTTATTTTCCATCATACAGTCTAAGTTTCTGCATCATTCAGTGTGGTGCGGTGCTCCAAATGTATCATTTCATCAGTTTCTTACAAAGTTCTAAACTAAACTTGCTGGTCAGAAATAACCTTTTTGTTGAAAGCTTCCTTGGCAATGGCGATCCTCGACCTAATTTCCTTGGTCCAGTGGGTATTCTTTGTCGACAGACCTACCAAGTACTTGAACTGATCTATGCTTTCTAACTCCTGGTTTCCAATTACATTATTTCAGGATAACATTTCAGAATAACTGATAAAAAAATCTTATATTTATTTTTTTCAAAGTAGACTTCATTGCATTTATTTAATAAGTTGTTTAATGTTAAATAATAGGGACTGGTAATACAGTTTTTACATATAAATAGTTAAATATTGTTGAGTTTTGGGTTCTTCCCTCCACCCCCATGTTAAACCAATAATGGTTTCTCTGTCACAAATCACTACAAATATACTTTATAAATAAATATAAATTTTCAAATATAGATTTTTATTTATTTAAATATTCTGATCTGAAAATTTATTTGAATATTTATTTGAAGAATGCTTTCTATTGTATTTAATCCAGGTGGTAAAAAAACAAAACTTAGCATAAAAATTCCAAGATTCTCTGCTTCGTTTACTGGCACTGGCGACTTGTTTGCCGCCCTGTTGTTATCTTGGATGTTCCGCACTGAAAATGACCTCAAACTGTCCTTGGAGAGAACTATATTTACACTGCAAGCTGTTCTCAAAAGGACATTGCGAAGGGCTGCAGGTAGGGCTAGTATATATTTTTTGAACTGATTAGGTCAAAACTGGGTTTTAAATGACTTGGTGCAAGATGAAGCACATAATCATATCTTTGCAGGTGCAATAAATTACCAACCCCTTAATCTAATTAGTGACAATATTATCTTGAAACTCATAAATATATATATGCATTATAGGCTTACCCTTGATCCACCATTTGAACAAACAAGCCATCAAAGATCAATTTTAAGATATTTTCTGAAATTTTGTTTGCCTAAGAAAGATAACCTTCTATTAAGAGCCCATTTCAGAGTGATGTATTTGCTGGTCTGCATGACCAACTTAAGTAACCTATACAGCTTCGTAAATACATCACACAAACAAGGGACATGTTATATTTAGTAAAGGAAGCATGTAAAGGTAAGACCTGCTCCTAACTTTTTTGTTTTTACTTAATTTATTTTTTATTATTTGTGAAAATATGCTAAAATTTACTATTTTTGATACAGCCCAAAAAATGTAATAACACAGCATTTTGACTTTTTATAAAAAAGTTATCCCTTTGAAATTATTTAAGACCAATTTACTATAAAAATATTTATGATACAAAGCTTAATTATCGAGCAATTTGTTATCTCCTTAGTGGCTCTAACGCTAAAATCTCGCCCCTTGTTACTAGGGCTATCTCTGGATGGAACACTGAACTATAGAGAGGTGGATCCAAGAGTTGGTTAGGCTACTTCCATCTGTTACCGCTGACAAAACAAGACATTCCCACACCAGTCATCACTAAACAAAACAAGCCCAAACCAAAGGGTGTCTAATTCATTAATGAATTGTGTACTTTTCAATAAGCCAGATATTATTATTGTTTATAATGTATTTTACAAACCAAAGTTGACATGTAACTGTACTACCATTCACTTATATAAAGTATAAGTGCTAATTATAGAAAAAAATTAAGGATTGTTACCCATTTCAGTGGTCAAACAGTCTAAGATGTCACTCTCGTGTTAGATTGGCCTGCTGCTAATGGAGAAATAGGGAGTTTGAATCCCATTCACGTCTATTGAGCGTGGATTTTACTAAATTATTTCCCACTTTCCTTCCATGCGAATGCGGGTAGATTACCTCTAAGATTATTCCTTTCCCATCCTCACCCCATTAGAGTAATTATCATCTATGTGTATAACCTGAACAGCTAGAAAAACGCGGTGATAAAAAAATAAAATAAATTAGGGATTTAACTAACCATACTTACAAATATTAGACCTAGTAAATCCCTAATGCTGCTTAAGCCCAGGTACAGAAAGGGAGTGATTAGTTCAAATAATGGTTCATACTTTGCGTGTACAAACCTTACCAATTTAGTAGTCTGTACACAATATTTAGCCATGTTATAGATTTTACTTTCGTAAGAATCTGAGTGTGCCGTGAATCTGTTATTAGAGCTAACTAGATTGTTTGCCTGTTCTTTGTATGGGGAATCTTTAAAAAGCTTTATTTTTAATTGTAATATAAAATTAAACAAAGGTAAAAGTATCCAAAAGTTTATGTAATTTTAAATATTATTCCTTTTTTTTATTTAAATGATGTGACTAAACGTGAAAAATAGGCTGACTGACTAAAACATTATGTCAAAATAGGGATTTACTGTAATCCAAAAATCTTTGCATGAAAATGATCATAATTGAAGTAAATATACATATATACATATATACATTATTACAAACAAAATTTGTAGAAAGAGCATAAAAGTTAAAAAAAATCATAAATGAAATAATGGCCTTTTATAGATAAATGTTGGTCCCTTTAATTACAGGCCCTATTTTGATTTTTTAATACACCAAGCAGTTTTTTCTAATTGATTGTGAAATCTTATATGCCTTAAATTTTGGAACCAATATTCAGTATTTTCTGATAGAATGGTATTTGTAACTACTTTAATTTTCCTACCATATCAAAAAGGTTTTTTTTCTATATGGCTGGAAATTTAAATCCCCGCCACTTCCAACCCAATACTCTGACCCTTGTTTTGAAATTATAAAAAATTTCAGACGCTTCTGGTTATTTGGTGCTGTCCCTATACCTCTTAGTAAATATTTCACTTTTATACCACAAGGGAAATGTTATATATTATATTAGCTTTGAAATTTTGGGAGATGACGCCCATCTTACCATTTTCCAATCTTTCAGTTTGAAATTTAGTTTTTCATAATGTTTGAGGTTTATCGTATAACAGGATAACAAATTTAAATCTTAAGCCACAATGAAAAGAAGTTTTTAATACAGATTTTGAAAATCCCCTCCAAATATTTCTCAACCCATGAATTAGAATTTTTTTTTAATATCTGGTTATTTGGCACTACATTCCTGACAACTCTTTATCGTTGCAACTAAAAGCTTTGTTTTCTGTCCACATCCCCCTTCCTAAATGCAGACAGGGCAATAAACTAAAAAAGAACAAAGGGGATAAGAGGGTTTAATTTCAGGGTAGAAAGGTTAAAAAGTTGTAAAAGGCACAGAAAGAGTAAAAAGTGTAAAAAATAGATCTAATCAAAAATATTCAAATTTTATATCCCTTTTATCCCATTTGCCCTTTTTCTTCCTTTTTTTGCACTAAACTTGCTTTTTACACTTTTGGCATTTTAGTACTGTTTGCCTCTACCCCGTATGTTCTTTTTGCCTTACTTAACTTTTTTTGCCCTTTTGGCACATTTTTCCTTTTTTCTCTTTTTGATCCTTTTGGCATATTTTTTCCTTTTTTCTCTTTTTGACCTTTTGTTACTTTTATCCTTGTATTGCTTTTACCCCTCTTATCCTAACTACGTTTTTAGCAATTTTTGCCCTTTTTTTGGGTATTTGTCGTTTCTTCCTTATTGCCTTTGTTTACATCTTTAACTCTTATATCCTAGTTGATATTTAATTTTTACCTTTTTGTCAGTTTTACCGTTTATATCCCTTTGACTGCTTTTACCCTTTTTTGCCCTATCTACCTTTTAAGAATTTTTTGAATTTGAGTAGTTTTTCCCATTTTCTCTATTATCCTTTTTAATTCTTTTATTCCTTTTTATACCCTTTTTTACTTACCCTTTTCATCCTTTGTGATTAGATTATTTTTTTACCTTTTTTGCACTTCATACACCTTTTTACATAAAGTTTTTCAGTTTTTCAATCATTAGATCAACATCCAAATTGCTCAATATATTGAAGCATAAACTTATCCAGGTGGTCCTGAATAATTGTTGTTTATTCTTGGCCTCAATCAGTTTACAAAAAGCTCATTCACAAGCGGTACTTGTGACAGGAGTCACGCTAAAGTCTTTGGTAGGCTTGATAAATTGCAAAAATCCATTTTCCACACCAATGGTCTGAAACCAGTCCTTAAAGGGCAAGGTTGTTAGAAAGGGTACTAAAATATGCATTTTTTTCCTTCTAATTCCTTAAAACAAAGGGAAAAAAAACTTTATAAAACTGAAATCAGCTGCATTAACCACATTTAAATGTCTGATGGACTGTATTTTAACATTCAACTCCAGATATTGGATATATGCTGAACGATTAATTTCTATAAAATATTATATAATGTCCAACTGTTTCAACTTAGACCGATTTCTGTAAATATCTAGTTTCATTGTGTCATATAATAGTAGTTTTCAAAGTAATAACAGTTAGAGGTTTAAAAAAAAATTGAAATAATTGCAAAAGAATCTGAGAAAATGTAATGTAATGACAATAATCTAATAGTGACTTTGATGATAATACTGTCTGTGAAATAGGTTACACCAAAATCAAATCAAAACTAAGTGACTGAGAATCATTGGGTTTACTTTAAGGCTGGATTTATTTTCCAAACAAATCTTGGTATATCTGTGAATATGAAAATCTAGAGCTTTTAGAAGTGTTTAAACATATTTTACTGTTGAATAGGCAACACTTATTGCTTATCAGACTAAGCTGGGTGCTAATCAAGCCATAGCAAATAAACAAGACAAATAATTCAACTAATTAATATCTGTAATTTTTTTTAGAACTTGCAAAACTTGGTCATCCAGACACAGCTGCACGCTTGGAACTCCAATTAATTCAAAGCAAAGCTGACATTGAAAATCCGACACCAAGTATTACCGCAGTAGCTCATTCGTGAAGGACCTCAACTAGACTGCATTTATGTTTACTGGTATCAGCAGGATCTATACTAAAATATTTAATTGGCAAAATTAATGTTTATTGTGATTTATATGATGGCAAACATCATTGTTGATTAATATTATTTTCTGAAAACATGTCTTAAATGAATATTGCATTTAGGATATACATTGCTGGCGATGAAAATTAATCATTTAACCTTTTGAAGGTATAACTCAGAAATAGGGATGGGTTCTTCAAATATTGGAATCCCTTAAGGCTACGGATATACCTAATACATGATTGTCGCAATCAGGATGCCAGCATGAAATATTTTATCATATATAATGTGACTACAGATTAGGGATATCAACTTGGTCACAAATGTGAGCAACTTTTGGTCTCCCACATAAATAATATTGCTTGACATTCTGGGTCCTGTTTGTGATGTCTGTCACAACAACCAGGTCTCAACGATATTTGATAATTGGAAAATATATCAAATTTATGATGAGGAAAATAAAATTGAGGCAAGAATTTCTGTTAGACCTATAAGCTGGCAAACTTGACAACCAAACCTTGACCTTTAATTTACCACTAATCAGAATGTATGAATGTTATATAACAAAAAATGTTAATTTGGAATTACCATTTATATTTTATTTAGCAATTTAAAGAACATAATGGGAATAAAATCACAATTGAAGTAGTACAATCATAGGAATGTGGGAAGGTTAACCTCTTATATTGACTTTTTTTCATTAGATAAGGATTCGGGATTCATAGGTTAGTTGAAAAATCATATTTAACAAAAAGTGGTTAATCTTAACTCAGGACTTTGCGTCAGGTGTGTATTATGTAGGAAAGTTTGGGTAATAGAGAGAAGTTATTAAATGAATAATTACTCTTTGCAAATAGTCTTTTTTTTTTGTTAAAAAAGCGTGTTTTAATTAGTTGGTTATTTGTTTTAAAATTTATTAATTCATTTATCCTTTATATAGTATTATTATCACCCTTAAGACATGTTTCATATTAATATTTTATTTAATAAAATGTTTTCAATCTATTGCTATTACTACCTTGTGATGTGTCAGAGTTAAGAATGATAAACAAATAGGTAGTAATTATTGTTTTAAGATACATAACCAAGTTACATTTCTTAAGAAAAACCAGGTAATTTTTACATATCAGATTTTCTAGTCACTTTTATTTTCCACTGAAATGTCTCTGACTGGGACTCAACAATTGATATAATTAGTGTTCTTAGCCACATATTTATGTCAACATTTATAGTTATATTTTGCTTTTCTTGAACCATACTCTTGTTCTTGGGTTTTTTTGAGTCAGGGGAATAATTTTGAGGAGCTTCTCAAAGTAATACATTAGGTGAAAACAATATGTGAGCTTAAACAAAACCTCATCTTTTAGGGGCACATCGTCACAGATTAACACCATTTAGATATAATATTCTCCATAATTTTTACAATTAAGAAATTGATTTTATGAATAAAATTATTTTAAAATAAAAAAAATTATTTCCATTATTAGGGGTGTGTGAAGTCCACTTTTTCAATTCGAAGCCAACTCAAATTAAGTACATGAAATATTCTTGAAGCCGAATTGAAGTTTGAATATTTTTTGTTAGTTGTTTTACACTTGAAAAAAATAATATATTGTGGTTATTTATATAATTTTTTGCACCATAATTAATTGGAAAATGTTTTATTGCACAATTGTTTGCAATATTTTGTGTCAATCTGATAACTTAAGCTATCATCACATCATGCAATTCAATTACTGATGATTCTTACCATAAAATGAATATAATTTGTATGTACTAAACAGCCTAGATTGGCAGTAATCAAGTATCAATTTAGTATTTTATCTGTAAATATTTTTATTACCAAAGCCTCGAAGCCAGAATTTTTTTTCGAAGTGAAGTCAAAGCTGATGTTTATTTTGAAGCCAAGTCGAAGCTTCGCACACCCCATCCCTTATCAATTATAAGTAAACAAAGAAAGAATTACCAAACATTGAAACGAGGGTAGTGAGATAAGGCTTATATACTTGCCAAGAGTAAGCATTAAAAAAAAGTGGTTTAAAACTAAATAAAATAGTATTTGATGTAAATACTTATTAAAATGACTGTCCATAGCTTTGTACTACTGGTGGTCCCATTCTCCTTCTGAAAGAATTAAATTTTTTAGGCCAATACAATTATAGACACACTTTTCTGTTTATTTTATATTCTGTATGTTTTAGATGTTTGTAGAGCTGTGTTCTGATGCTTTTTTATATATATATATTAAAAAAAAGGTATTGGATTCTAAAACTAAAATTTGTTAAATCCAAGAGCTTCCATTGTTTATGTGATTCTATGAATAGACTACTCAAAGTTTGTAATAATCTTTAGATTATGTCAGTTTTTTTTAAATAAGTGTTATTGTTAAACATGTTTTTGTATATTGTGTTCCAAATATTACATAATATATCTTACAGTAAATCTTTGAAGATTTTCTTGATTGTATTCACCATTTGACATTACTTTTATCATTTGTTTAGTATGATTAATAAGATTTACTCATTAGATAGCATTTATTTCTCTTTTCGAAAATTTAAATACAGACTTTATTTACTACTCCCTTGCCCAAATATTTGCCTTTAAGAAAATGTTTCTGGTATATTGGTTCAAAATATAAATGAAATTTTGTCAACATTGTTTGAAACATTATTACAATCAGCTCTCGATTCTATGACCTTTCACGATTCCCTGGAAAAGGCTCATTATTGGAATTTTAACTAATTTGTTTCCACCCCCGACCTGAATACACAAAAATTGCATTTTTTTTAGATATGTGATTTAAAAAAAAAGCATACATATTTCTTGAAGAAATCTATTATGGAGGCCTGCTTCTTAGTGCCAGTTTTCTTGACAAAGTCTTTCACATTATAGAACAAAGTGCTCTTGAGTAGACGTCTCCGGCTTTCAGAACATCTTTCGTCGTGGGGATGTCTTCAGGCTCTTCTTCCATTTCTTCCTCTCCCTCTTCATCGGTGGACTCCTGCTGCTCCCTGATTACATCGGCGCCATCGAGGGTGCCCCAAACTGTGTCATCGTCTGCTGCTATATACTCCTCATATGTGCAGTCTGGGGCTAATCTCTACCACGTTTATTCGTTGCACGGCCGAGTGAAAGTCATGGTAGCAGACGAAGGTGCTGTTGATGGGCCAGGCTGCGGTTTCATGGAAGGGCCTGGCTGGGAATTAGTGTTCACTGGTGGGTGGTCATCTGGGTCTTTGGCGCTGGCATTGGCAGGAAGCACGTGGACGGAAGCCTCTTCATCAACTGGTAAAGCAAAATGGGTGTGTCGGAAGCAGTTGGTGATCACCGCTGGTCTCTCACCCCTCCAACTGGCAACAATTCCTTTAATGGCCCTGAACACGTCTCACTTTTTGACCTCCTTGCCCATGTCGAGATTCCACACCATACCATGCACAAGCATCTCGCAGAAATTCACCTTCACTTGCTGGATTATTCCCTGGTCCAGGGGCTAAAGCATGCTGGTGGTATTCTCTGGCAGGAGTACCAGCTCGATGTTCCCGAGTTTGTCGAGAGCAGGATGTGCGGGGCAATTGTCAACGAAGACAACGACTTTTTTATTTGCGGCGTCCTTCGAATCAAAGCCTTGTAGCCACCTTGTGGTACACCCCTGAGGTCATCCATGCCCTCTTATTAAAATCATAGTCACAAGGCAGGATGTTGTCCTTGAATCCCCGGAGTTTTTGAACTCCCCGATCACGAGGGGCTTCATCTTATTGCTGCCGTCCATGTTACTGCACAGAAGGATGGTGAAGTGCTCCTTGCTCCTCTTCACACACTTGCACTTATCCCCTTTCACACCAAGAATGTGATCTAGCATGAGGTTGTAGAATATCCTCAGCTCATCAGCGTCGTATACATTTTGAGGCTGATAGCATCTAAGGATGTTTCAGAGCAAAGCCATCCACTCCTTCACCGGTGCCGGGTCGACCAATGCGCTTTCATCGACGACCTTGTGGCTGGATATTCTGTGACACACTTTGAAACTCTCTAGCCACTCACTTGAACACTTAAAATTTTCTATACCCAACCCCAGGACAAATTCATTGGCCTTCCTCAGCATCATCGGGCCATTTATAGGCACGTTTTGCTGAACCACTCCAGCATAGCCAGCTCCAGATTCACATGCTTCACACTCTTCAAATTTTTGGCCTTTCAAAAAGGCAAAAAGGCTTCAAAGAAAAAGACAAAAAAGGAAAAATGTGCCAAAAGGGCAAAAAAGTTAAATAAGACCAAAAGAACAAACAGGTTAAAAGGGATAAAGGCAAAAAGTTTAAAAGGCATCTTTGGTGCAAAAAAAACATAAACGTAAGGAAAAGCGTAAATGGGATAAAAGAGGTATCAAATTTGAATTTTTTTTTGTCGGATCTATTTTTTTACCCTTTTTTACTCTTTCTGTACCTTTTACATATTTTTAACATTTCTAACCTAAAATTAACCCTCTTTTCCCCTTTGTCCTTTTTAGGTTTGTTTCCCTGTCTGCACTTTTTACCCTTTTAAACTGTTTTATACCTTTTACCTGTTTTACTTACCCTCTTTAACCTTCTTTTTTTTAAATTGACAAGCTATACTTTTTAAACTTTTTATATTTTCCACTCTTTTTATCTCATGCAGGAAATCAAAAATTATTTCTACGGGAAATTGGGGTGTGGGGACTATAATTATTCAAATTGCTTTAGATGAGGTAGAACAATAAAATTTGGCAAAGATGTAGAAGTACTACTCTAGATATTCAAATAAGTTCTAAATACTTCAATTTCAAAGTTGTAGTCAACTAATTGGTGGAGGATGGATGCCACATTTCAAAAACTAATTGAAACAATTACTTACCATTGTGATATATAACAACATTCAGCAGAAAGATAATTGTACCGTGCCATATAATCTGATAATTTTAAATTTTTAAATGGAGCTCTGGGAAATAGGAAGGGGGGTGTAAACAGAAAACAAAGTTTTTAGTTACAACGATAAATAATTGTCAGGAATGTTGGTCCAAATACCCGAATAGTTTAATAAATATTTTTAAAAAGTCTAATTCGGTGTTTGAGAAATATTTGGAGGGAATTTTCAAGATCTGTATTAAAAACTTATAGTTATAAGCTTGTAGTTACAAATACCATTCTAGATGATCATAAAATACTGAAAATTGGTTTCAAAATTTAAGGCGTATAAGATTTTACAATCAATTAGAAAAAAACACTGCTTGGTTTATTAGAAAACCGAAGAAGGGCCAGTAATTAAAGGGACCAACATTTATCTGTAAAAGGTCATTTATGATTTTTTAAACTTAAATGTTCTTTTTACAAATTTTGTTTAGTAATAATCTATATTGTATCATTTTACTTCTATTATGATCGTTTTTATGCAAAGATTTTTGGATTACAGTAAATAATGCTTTAGTCAGTCAACCTATTTTTCACGTTTAGTCACATCATTTAAATAAAAAAAGGAATAATATTTAAAATTATATAAACTTTTACCTTTGGTTAATTTTATATTACAATTAAAAATAAAGCTTCTTAATGATCCCCCGTGTGAAGAACGAGCACACAAGCTAGTTAGCTCTAATAACAGAAACACGGCACACTAAGATTCTTACAAAAATAAAATCTGCGCCCTTTCTACTTTTTGTACTATATTAAGGTCCGGATTATAATGGGGCTACAAGGGAAATATTTTAACCAGAGAGATAAAATAATTAGAATAACAATAATAGATGTATTATAACAGAAAAATAAAGATATTTTTGATTACAATAGATATACAAGAACATAAGTTAGAAGTTTCAAAATAATGTCTTGTTGTGACACAGGCAAACAATAGTTCTAGGCGGTAAGATCAAATGCAGTAGGGTTGAAGAGCAATGTTCAATAACAAAACAGCTGGACTGGCGCCAGGCTACAGTCAGGTAATTCTAAAATAAAAACAGTGAGGTAATTACAAACAAAAGTTAACTGGAAATCATATACATATAGTATTATTAACACATTTATAATTTGAGCTAGCTTGCTTGATTGGGACTTAAGAAAATTCCTTAAAAGACATTGTATAATGAATAACAATAGAAATATTTGTTGATTACATTGTTAGATGGCTAACATACAGGTGTCAACACAAAATAGTACTATGGCTGGTCCTTTCCCTATTGGTACTGCCAGAGCATTCAATAGTGCAAGTATTTAGTGAGCCACTCCCTGGGGTACAACATTAATTTAATTCATACAATACTAATACTCTGTCAATAGGTGCCAAAAACGGGAAAAGAGAAAAAAGGTATCTGTGTGGACCCCATATGGAAACCAGCGGAGTTCCGCGCTCTACCCACTTAAGCTAATACCACATGCGAAGCGTGGTAGAAAGATTGATTCATCACGTTGACCCAACTAGGTCCTATAAAAAGGATAGACAACCTGGTTGTAGCCATAAAAACAAGTGTGTAGTCTTAATGACTCAAAAGGGAAATATAGTGCTCGTGGAGAATAACAACCATTTGGACTAAGTCCTTATTACATCTGGAGCTCAAGGCTCCTTTATCGAAGCTATATCATATGGATATAGGAAAAACTAGTCTCTTGGACCAATATAACAAGTCTGAAGGACTTATGCAACATTAGAGTTACTGTGACTACACCAACAGTCGGAAGAACACAAAACCAAAATCTAGTCACTTTGACTGAAACAAGAAATTGAAATAAAAATTGTTAGTTTTATTTATGAAAGAATAATAAACAATTAAAGAACAAAGAGCACATTGCTCGCCACTCGAGATATAGACCGGAACTAACAAAGACGGTTGCGTGAGACGCCCCGGTGACGTCATCACAGAAGTGACGTCACAAATCTAAAGCGGAACAGTTACCAAACTCGTGTTTGTTATTATAGGCCTAGTTAAGAGAATGTTTATTTATTATACACAACAAAAATAATAATCGCCTCGGCTGTACTAAGTCTGAAGGACACAATTCTGATAAACAAAAAGTCAGAAGGACTAAATAAACATTTTCTAATCTTTAAACTAGATCCATAATTCAGATGGACTTATTAACGTTGCCTCTAAACTTAGGAAATCGGAGAGGATTCTCCTCGGCGGTGCAGTGGTGAAAACCACGCCCAATACTCCATGGCCACCGGTTCCTTTGTAGAGTAAGGTAATAGAGGTTCCTTCTTCGACGATGCAATGTGATAAAATACCATGACGTGAATCCGAGAGTAATTTATTTTATACCCTTTCTCCGACTACAACGGAACAAAAAACAAGAAATAGAAAAAGTGTAAAAACACAGGTGGTGATAGGAGGGACTGGAGCTTGAGGGGTGAGGTAAAGGGGAGGTTTGAAGACACGCCACCACAACAGTGGCGCTCGAGGGTCGTGGGAGTGAGCCTAACTTAGTTTGAGTTATTTTTCATGTCAGGTGATGTAGCGAGTGGATGTGTTTGGAAACACCCTGTTGCCATACTTGTTAAATATTTTCCTAGAAGGCATGTTGGCGTTATCCGATCCCATGGTGATCCGATCTAATGGTGAGTAAGTCTTGAAGCATATTATTCCTGAATGTATCAGCTTTAATTATCTTCTTTGGATTCCACTATTATAAGTTTAGTATTTTTATGCAGATTTGTATGATTAAAATCTTTTGTAGTATTTTCTATTGGAAGCACGTTGATCATATCCGAATCCATCCAGTCGCTAAAAGTAGGTTTTGAAAGGTATTATTAAATATCTCAAATCTAATTCTCTTCTTTGGATTTTGCCATATAATTATTAAAATTTTGTATTTTTACGTAGCCTAATTGTGTAGGTGTCAACTTTACATGATTGACATGCTACAAATCTATAACATGGCTAAATATTGTGTGCAAACTACTAAATTGGTAAGGTTTGTACACGCAAAGTATGGACCATTATTTGAACTAATCGCTCCCTTTCTGTACCTGGGCTTACGCAGCATTAGGGGTTTACTAGGTCTAATATTTTTAAGTATGGTTAGTTAAATCCCTAATTTATTTTATTTTTTTATCACCGCGTTTTACTAGTTGTTCAGGTTATACGCATAGATGATAATTACTCTAATGGGGTAAGGATGCATTCGCATGGAAGGAGAGTGGGAAATAATTTAGGAAAATCCACGCTCAATAGACACGAATGGGATTCGAACCTATATTTCTCCGTTAGCAGCAGGACAATCTAACACGAGAGTGATACTTTAGACCGTTCAACCAGTGACGTGGATATCAATACTTAATTTTTTCTATACTTGGCACCCAAACTTTATATAAGCGAATGGTAATACAGTTTCACGTCAACTTTGGTTTGTAAAATAACTTATAGACCATAATTAATATCTGGCTTATTGAAAAGTACATAATTCATTAATGAATTAGACACCCTTTGGTTTGGGCTTGTTTTGTTTAGTGATGACTGGTCTGAGAATGTCTTGTGTGTCAGCCGGAGCGAGGTAACGGATGGAAGTAGCCTAACCAACTCTTGGCTACACCCCTCTATAGTTCAGTGTTCCATCCAGAGATAGCCCTAATAACAAAGGGCGAGATTTTAGCATTATAGCCTTTAAGTAGATAACAAATTACTCGATAGCTAAGATTTGAATTATAAATATTTTTATAGTAAATTGGTCTTAAAGAATTTCAAAGTGATAACTCCTTTTATAAAAAGTCAAAACGCTGCATTATTACATTTTTAGGCTGTATCAAAAATAGTAAATTTTAGCATATTTTCGAAAATTATAAGAATTAAATTAATTTTATAATAAAGGAAAGTGATAACACTAAAGAAAAAGGAAAAATAAACTATTAAGAGTAAATTTGATGAAGAAAGCCCACCTAGGGAAAGAGGAAAAATGTGGGAAGAATCCAATGCACAAAGGTGACATCTTCTTCCTTTCTTCTGTCTTCTATAGTAGAAGTAGTCACACACACATTTTAACACAAATATCATAATATTTCGGCATTGTTGCCTTNATTTTTCCTCTTTCCCTAGGTGGGCTTTCTTCATCAAATTTACTCTTAATAGTTTATTTTTCCTTTTTCTTTAGTGTTATCACTTTACTTTATTATAAAATTATCTAGCCATTGGGCCACCTCATTTTAAACAAGAATTAAATTAAGTAAGTAACAAACAAAAAAGTTAGTAGCAGATCCCACCTTAACATCCTTCCTTTATAAAATAAAACAAGTCACTTGTTCCTGCGACGTATTAACGAGGCTGTATAGGTTACGTAAGTTTGTCATGCAAACCATCAAATACATCGCTCTGAAATGGGCTCTCAATCTGCAAATGTCCCAAAAACTAGGGTTGAAACGGATTATTTAAGACAGGTCATGCAAGGAGTGGGGATATTTTTACCTCTTGTTGGTCAGGGTGCGTATTATCTATAGACATGTCGTTGGTGACATGTGTCCGTGACGTATAATACGTTGGTTTAACATTTACTGTCAGATGAAGTGACTCCAGGTTTGAGTTTCCTGCACCTTTGTTAATCAAACTCTAAACCTCGAATATCACATGTAGCTTTGTTAAAATAAACACCTCTTTTACAAGGTCTGCCAACGCCTCCGTGATTCCACACCCCCGAACACCAATCCACTTCTGTTATATAGGGTGTCAGAAGCAAAATGGAGTGGCCAGATTTTCGAAATCCAGGGCTTCTGGAGAGCCCACGTGAATTTGTGTAGCACGTGTTGGGGTGTAACTACAGTAGCCCCATGGTTTCTTTGGTGCTGACTGACAGCTAAAAGCTTTGAAAAGCTACCAGACCAAATTATGTATCCCTACGCCGAACTATATGATCTGCAAAAACATGTGTTTAGCAGTTTTCCCTTCTGACAGTTTAAATGTAGGTATATACCTAAATGTTGACTGCCAGAAGTTAGCTGTAATCTGTCAGTCAGCACCAAAAAAGCCATGAGGCTACTGTAGCTCGTGTAGCTAGTATCCGACGGTACATCAAAGTGTGTCGGGTCAGCTCAACCAACAACCATGACGGACAACAGTTGGGAACAACTGCATCAGAATTCACCGGTGTGTAGGACGGAAGCTTGCCAAAACAATTCCATCAACAACGGGAAAGTAGCGGCAGTTACTAAAGGTAAGAATCGTCTCACATAAAGGTACGATTTCCTCGGAACGTCTCGTGACTGAACTGAACTGAACTGAACTGAACTGTTTTCCATAGTTTGTTATGTGGCCAGTTCCTTTGAGGCGACTAAGACTGGTGACCGGAGTGTGCACCCAGCGTCTCTACATTGCGTCTGTGTCGCACCACCGATCAAGTGTGTGTTTTAGCAGGTTTATATTTAGTTTTGTCATAATTGCTTGCAGACACAGGGGGAAAAAAAAGTTATTTACAACTAATACTTAAAAGAAAAAAGTATTTCAAATTAACTGCGCTATTCGAGGAAATCTTAGGTTCCAGTCAGTCTAAGCTTATAGTGATAATAATTAAGTGAAGTAAATGAGACCTAAGGTGAGATTACTACAGCTACTCGCTGGCTTGTAAGCTCATGCACGAGTGAGCTTGTTCCAACAAGCTCAGCGAATATTGATTACACTGAGCTGCCAAGATCGCCCACTCGCTCATTAGAGGTGTTTCTGGCAGTTTGTTTTCATTGTTAGTAAAAATGTCTGGAATGAAATGGAACAGCGACAATCTTGTAGATTTTTTGCAAATTTATGAAAAATATACTGTACTGTGGGACATCAAACATCGTGACTATATCAATGTGAATCTTAAAGATGTGGTTTTTAAAACATATGTGAAGATCTTGAAAAAGAAAGATTGATCAAGGAGTTGAATGAAAACAGCTCAAAGTCAAAGCAAAAATTAAAATTTTGAAAGACGTCTCCTGGTAAGAACTAGCAAAAATATAAAGGAGAAGAAAATGTGGCGGTGGAACAGAGAATTGGAATGATAATGTTTTGGACCCCTCTCATATATTCAAAAATTCATGGATGAAGTGTATTTTTCTTTAAAGAACTGTATGTAAAGTTTCCTTTTAATACTTCATCCATGGAGAATCACCAGTTTTCAGAAGTAATTTCAATAGAATAGGTTTTAAAATTTCCTTTCTTTAAAAAAACTCCCTGTTATATTTGAAATTCATGTGATGCATGGGCTGGCGGCAATTATCCAATAGGAAGTTAGCCTTCACAACATTAGTTTGCCAGGAGTTTTCCTATTAGTTAGTTTCAACACTGGAGACATGGGGTCCAAGAAGCAAGGGGTAGGTCATATATAAGTAGCTTTAGCGTATAAATCCACACAGAAAAACATAATATCACACAGACTATAGTAATCTCAGTTTGTAACATCACTAGCTCTGGCTTTCCGCATCAGTTTGTAAATGAACAAAAACTGTATCATTTGAATGTCACTTTTATAATAATGAAAGTGTAATAAACTAAATAAAGTGTTCAAACATAACTTAACTGATTTCAATCGAATTACGTACAATCAGATCATAATAGGGCCTATAGCCATGTGATAGCAAGTACGCAGTAAGGCATTCACGCGTTGTCATCATCATATAGAACAGTATTGTAATTGTATAATTACTGCACAACCGTAAGGCATACATGGGCCCACATCCGTAACATCATATAAAAACAAGTATCACAATAATATATATACTTGTCAAAACTGATCTGCTTCTATGCTGCCAATTTTTTGGGGGAAGTTTTATCTTGAAATGATACAATTTACCTATTGGATTCAGTTTGACATATCAAACATTTACAAATAGGTTTCTGTCACAACCATAATAAATTTCTACCACTGCCACGGCAAAAGGTTTACCTCTGTAAAATAATTAGCAAATGAGTTCACTTCCTCTGCAGCACGTTTGTAATTTTTGCTACTTAGATGGTTAACCGATTGTAGACTAGTCACATGTTCCCTCCAATCTTCGGGAATAATATTGCTGGTATTCAAATTCTCTCTATCAACTGCTGGTTAAGGTAAATATGGTATGTGTTTGGACTAGTCTTTAGAAACTAGTTGTGAAAACTGCACGCTGCCCATATGACCTTATCAGTAGTGTTTGGTTTCAAATCAATTGATCTTGAAAATGTGTTGAACCTGAACCAGGCGGTTGTTTTATGATGACATGTTTGCCTTCAATTGACCCACATCTTGGGAAATTACAACTAAGAAAGAATCTGTTTTAGATTTGTTTACATTCATCAGTTGTTGAAGGAACTTGAAAAATTAAATTAATTTAGTGAGACTGATAAAAGTTTTCTTACGTTTACGCTATGCAAATATATGTCGTTAAACAATGTTGTTTTGCAACTTTTGTAATGATACTGTTTTGGCCCACTCTTATTTATTTGAAAAGTCATGGATGAAGTATGTTTTTCTTTAAAAAAAACTCAATGTAGATTTTCCTTTTAATACTTCATGGATGACCAGGCAAATTCAAACGATTATATTTTCACTACAAGAATCTAAATTCAAATATTAATATCATTTTAATTAATCAGTATTTATTTTACTGAGTTTCAAGTCCATAAGGCATTTTCAGAGGTAAACTTAAATATATTACGTATGAAACTATTCTTTGTTTAAATAATCCTTCGGTTTCATTTAAAAGTGTGGTGATGAGCTGGTCACCTTTTAGGTCAAACATACAACCAATAAGAAGCTAGCCCTCACAACATCATACTGCCAAGAGCTCTCTTATTCGTTAGTTTTTAACACTAAAGACAAGGGGTAGGTCATATATAAGAGGCTGGAGAAGCTTTTTGCGTTACTCTGGCTCTGGCTTTCCACTTCATTTGGTTAAACGAGTAAGAACCATGTTACTCTACTGTTGAATTTTAAATATTTAGAGTGTAATTAATTAAATACATCCTATTGTAACATTGAAATTTACTAATTTCAACAAATATAAACAAAAAAAGAACTAATAAGTAAATCCTAAAGTGAGCTAGATATATCATCGGATCATCACATTGCCGTGTGATAGGAAGTACGCAGTAAGATAACTAATATCCCAACCCTGGGGCGTGTGAACGTAAAAATGATAACGCCACAGTTGTTGCACTCGGGTATATCAACTAAAAAACGATACAATCCCGGAAAACCGGGACGTCTGGCAACCCTAGGTGGGTCACTTTTTTACAATGTCACTATATGCATAAATTGAGTTACTGATAATAAATGAGTGACTTTTTTGGATTTCAAACTAGGTTCATACTTTGATTTGTTTATGTATTCATTCATAATGGCGTGTTTAATTATTTTTTTGAAGACGATTGCTTTTGAAAATCGAAGACAAATAATAGATTGATTCTTTATAATTAAATAGAAGATAGGTACCGTATCACATTCTCTTAACTCAAAAGATTTAAACCTTTTTACCTTTTTTTTAAAAAAGGATCTGACCCATTTAAGCCAATCAAAAAATCGTAATGAGGATTAAGAGTCCAAAATTGAAAAATCATAAGACAAAATTCCAATTGGGAAACCTAAAAGAAAATCTTCCAATTCACTAGAAAAAAATAACGCAACCATCATCGAAGCCTATGAAAAAACTTAAAAGGAAAACGGCACCAGAAATAGTAGATGCAATTAAACTTTTGGATAAATTAACCCAGTCAACCTGAGGTTTATAAAGGAAAAAAATAATATAAAGTTAATGTTTTCCTTATCAACTACCTTCATGTAGACAAGTGTCCAGACAAAAGTTCCCATTCCTACCCCTCTTGCTTCCTCCCCCACTCACCCAAAATCCAAAATCACACGGTTTTCTATTATTAATGTTATCTCAGTCACTATTGTTGAGGTTAATTGTCGCTCGTTTATTAAATTATTCATTGTCTTGTTGGTAGACATGTAACGCGAAAATGTATCATTTTGTTTTGCTTTGTTATTTGCTGTAAGAACAACTTGAATTCTTTATTGTTATCTTTTATTTTAAAGAATTCAAGTTGTTCTTACAGCAAATAACAAAGCAACGAAGATATTGATGAACAATCAACATCGTCTAGACAAGAAAAGAGAGTATTGAGAAATCGCAAGACACTGAAGAAACCTGCAAGGTTCTCTGATTATGTGATGAGTTACATCAGAGGAGATGAAAATGCAATGATTGGTGAAGTTCAGGACATACCAGTGGATGAGGCATTGAAAGACACAAACTGGTACAATGCAATGAAAGAAGAATATGACTCGCTGATCAGGATGAAGACTTGGGAACTTGTGAAGTGCCCACCGTATGCTAGACCACTCACCTGTCGCTGGGTTTTGAGAGAGAAGACGAATGGAAAATTCAAAGCTCGACTGGTGGCACGTGGATTTGAACAAGAGGAAGGAATTGATTATACTGATACCTTTAGTCCTGTGGCTCGTCACACATCAATTAGATTGCTGTTGAGTCATGCAGCAGCTGAGAAGATGAAAGTAGTGACCTTCGATGTTAAAACGGCATTTCTTCATGGTGACCTGGAGGAGGAGCTATATATGCATCAACCAAAAGGTTTTGAAGACGGATCTGAAAAAGTGTGCAGACTACGGAAAAGTCTGTATGGTCTGAAGCAAGCACCTAGAAAATGGAATGAAAAGATTTCCTCACACTTGGAGAAGATTGGATTCACTAGTACAGATGACGATCCTTGTATATATTATAATGAGAGCAGGACAATCATGATCTCATTATTTGTCGATGATGGTCTAGTTATAGGCAAGAGAGAAGACGCTATTTTCGAAGTCTTGAAGAAGATCAACGAACAATTTGAGATCATGTACGAGAAGAAGATCCAAGACAAGCTATCCTACCTTGGCATGGAATTGAAAATTGAACAGGATGGAATCTTCATAAGTCAGCCAAAGTACACCACAAAAATTCTAAAAAGATTTAATCTTGATCAGTGCAACACAGCTTCAACACCGATCGAAAAAGGGATGGTGACTGACGAAGAAAAACAGAAGAACGACAAACCAGTACCAGTGGGAACCCCCTACAGAGAGGCTCTCGGATCACTACTCTATCTGGCAACAATCTCAAGACCAGATATAAGCTACGCTGTAAATTATCTAAGTCGGTACAGCAACAGACCAATGAAAAGTCATTGGAAAATGATTAGAAGAGTGTTCATGTATCTGAAGAGTACTGTGGACTATGGCATCAAATTCGATGGAGGATCAAGACTAGTGGCCTACACAGACTCTGATCACGGAGGAGACAGAGAGTCAGGAAAGTCAACGAGTGGAGTACTACTCATGAGAGGAGGACCTGTAATTTGGTACTCCAAGAAGCAACCAGTGGTAGCAAATTCTACTGCTGAGGCCGAGTACAGAGCTGCTGTTTCTTCGATAGATGATGTCAGCTGGACAAGAAGAATCTGCACGGAATTGAAAATCCTGAAGACTGATGAACCAACTACCTTGTACGTTGATAATAAGTCAGCAATAACTATGCTGCATAACTCACATGAAGGCAAGACAACCAAGGGTAAAAAGCACATAGAAATTTCGAGAAAATTCATTCAACAGAATATAGGTAAGACTGTACTTCCTGAGCATGTTCAAACCAGAAGTCAGCTTGCAGATATTCTGACTAAACCACTTGCTAAAAGCTCATTTGTAAAACTTCGTAGAGCGATAATTAAGGAGGAGTGTTGAGGTTAATTGTCGCTCAACTATTAAATTATTCATTGTCTTGTTGGTAGACATGTAACGCGAAAATGTATCATTTGTTTTGCATTGTTATTTATTATAAGAACAACTTGAATTCTTTATTGTTATCTTTTATTTTAAGTTCAAGTAAAATATCAGACACAACATAGATAGACAAGAATTAAATGACGTGTTGAATATTTGTTATTTGTTATTTACCGACATAGACAAACAAAAGTTATTAATTTGCTCAATAAACTTCGTAAAATCAACAACCTGTGTCTTTGCTGTCCCAAAGTTTAATAACTATTTATCGTAAAACGTTGCAGTTTGTTTTTAAAAAATCTCCTAATTGAGTGGGGTATCAAATAATATATTTTTTCTTCGTTAACAATGAATGTGTTTTTTTGTTTGTTTTTTTCTAATATAAATTTGGATAGCGAAGGAATTTATAGAAAAAATCCCCTAATACGTTTGAAAGCAATTAAAAGCGCCTTAAAACCATATAATATAGGTTACATATTAGTTTCTTATTAATATTGAAAATGAGTGACAACGTTAATTAAATGGCAAAGTGGGTGATTACCTCAGGGAGAATGGTCTTTTGGCTCTTGTAAAATAACGTATAACCATAAAATAATCGAAAAGACTATTGCCATTAAATACTAGCCTCAAAATGAAAGAATTTACTTTTGAAAATATTAATACATTGGTATTACTCTGAAATACTAATTACATCTTACACTTACAGTATAATGTTCGTGTTATGAAGTTAGTCTGTTGAGAGAAGAACCAACTATAACATAGTTTTCAAGAGTGGGCTTCTTTAACCTCCATTAAATCCTCATCCTCTTTTTGTGCCACAGTAACATTGGTACAGGATCCTCTACAAACTCCACATATTTCCGTATATTCGAAGGGCACCTTCACATAGCTGCAGTTGTTCTGACAGGTCACCTTATAGTAACAAGATACCAAGTTGATAATTTCCTCAAGTGCTGCTGGTTTTGTAGAGTTAACTGCGTAGAGTTTGTTGTTTTCAAGTCTCCAGCCCCATTCAGTCACGTCGACATGCTTTTGTCCAAGCTATTTTTGAACCTGGTAATAAGTTCGACAGGAGGGCTGCTCAGCTGCAGCAAAGGTTGGAGGTAGAGATACCATGTTGAATTTTGATTTATAAACATTCTTACCACTGCTTTGAGATACATTGTGTGCCTGCTTTCATTATAATTGTTAGAACTACACCAACCATACAACTTGAGAGTGAAATCCTCTCCTGTTTCTTTAACCTCGTTTTGGTCAGCACCTCTTGTATTAAATATAATGGCTTTTGTACGGAGCTGTTCAGACTTCTCAAGCATAAGAAAAGCTGTAAGTAAGCTTGCCTTTAAAGGCAGATGTGGTGTCACACCCTGTTATAACATATATGAAGAGGAGCACATTCTTCATTTATCCAATTTCTTTAGGTATCTTGAAAATATCATACAACATTTCAGAGTTGTTAGTATCAGAAGGGTTCTAGAAAAACATTGGAATATTTTCTGATTCGGGTAGTCCAACGAGTAATATTAACAGGTCCAACAACAACTATCGAGCTTTGGCTAAAACTCTTGGAGACACTGATGACTTTCTATATAATTTCAACATCTGAATTTTCCTAAGCCACTGATGTGGAAATATGTTCTTTAGTTAGCTTTTGAACAAGCAGCTCGATAATATTTTTCTTGTTCTTTGGATTGAATATAAATTCATTTTGATTTAGAGAACACTTCATTTCAGACGTGAAATTGATCTGCGGGGAAGTTTTTTTTCCTTTGCGGATATGTTCCAGACCTTTATTTGTGGGATACTCTGGGTAGCCATCAAACACAATATAGAAATTTTTCCCATGCTTATCAATAACATGGTTCACATATCTTCGAATAATATTCCCATATGTATCTGCAAAGGATCACACTATACTACGGAGAAGGTATTCCCCCATCTATAACATGCATCTTATTTGTAAAATTTTGTTATTATTCCTAGATTACATTACATTTCTCAAATACCTTGATTAAACTTGCTTTGGTTCCCTTTCTGAACCTCTTACTATTCTCAAACAAAGCTAATGGATAGGGGCTGAGCTCATACTGGAAATAATATTTGAAGTTATGTGTTCGTTGGGAGATGCAAACGACTCTGCTGAATAACTGATCAGGATTTATTGCAACATCTTCTGATATTACCCTTATGCTGCGTGCCACACTTGCTATTGTTTTCACCTTATTCTTTCTTTCCAGCTTAACATCAGCAAAGTTACTCCCTTCAATTTCCTTCATGCTACAAATCCCCACTCCAAAAGCATTATCATAACTGACACCATCATTTGTCACTGCAAGCCCAGAATAGACAGAAACCAACCCAATGCCCTGCCGAAAAGGATGACGAACATGAAACCAATAAGTACATTTGTTTACATCCTAGAGATCACGTTCTCTTCTGCTACATCTGAGTTCAGTGTGCTGCTCACTGAACTTTGCTACACACCCAGAGAACTCCTCAAATGCCTCACTAATCTGGAGAAACCCAGAAGTACATGCTACAAACTTCGTCACGGTCCGTTCACTGAGGCCTCTTCCATTAGTTAATCAACCAATAGATTTTGATGTTCGCATTAATGTTTGTTCTGTTAGAACAGTGTTGTATTTTCATACCTCTATTGTGATGTAGGATTACCTATCTCTATGCATAACATGCTTCTTTTGTTTTAGATGTTTATAAACTGTCTCAAGATGGCCGACTTGGCATTACTTGCATATTGTTTATCTCTATTTTCTGAATAATTAAACTATCAAAACCATCTCCGATGTACTCGATATTTTATTTCATAACCCTAACAAAAGGTAATGGGCCCAGGCAACGTATTACAGTGCGCGAGTGAGATGGTGAAGTGAAATAAAGAGAAATAAAATTGCGTTCGTTTTTCAGTGTTAGTTTTGGGCGGCGGCGTGTTCACTAACAAAAGTTTTACACTACAAATTGTAAACATGAGTTCGTCTACATCTTGATTGCCGATAGCATAAAAACTAATTGGCAGAGAAAACTACTCCAGTTGAAAAATTGCAATGAAAGCTTATCTGGAGCACGATGATTTGTTTGAAGTGATAGAGAAAGACCCTCCCGCGATAGAAGACGAAGCTAAGGTGTGTTCTTGGAAGAATAAAGAGAGGAAAGCTCTATCTAGAATAATCTTGTTTGTGGAAAAAACAAATTATTCTCATATAAAAAATGCTAAGACTGCGGCTGAAGCATGGAATGCGTTGGAAAGAGCATTCGAAGACTCCGGCTTAACTAGGAGAGTGGGGCTACTAAGAACACTAGTTACTACCAACCTCAATAACTGTAAGTCTGTGGACGAATATTGCGACACGATTGTATCGACTGCATACAAATTAAACGAGATAGGATTTCCTGTAAGTGACGAATGGGCAGGAACACTACTTCTTGCTGGTTTACCTGAAAGTTATAAGCCGATGATAATGGCCCTCGAAAATTCTGGCACACAAATTACAGGTGATGCTATTAAAGTGAAGTTATTACAAGATGTGAAAATGAATGATTCAACCCTAAACAACGAAACGGCTTTGTTTACTCCAAAAAGTAAGTTCAAGAAGAAAACAGCCACTATGAAGTGTTTTAGTTGTGGCAAGCCTGGCCATATTGCCAAACATTGTAGACAAAAGACTGATGGCAGGAACCATCAAAGTGTGTTTAGGCACAGCGATCACCCTAATGAAAAGCCTTCTACACCTCAAAGTAAGAGAGCTTTTTTGGCCTATAAGGACAAGGTTAAGGATGAAGATTGTTGGTTTCTGGACTCTTGTGCATCGACCCATATTACAAAAAATACAAATAAACTTTACGACATAACCCCAAATGAAACTAAAGTGACAGCTGCAGACAACACTGATTTAGTTTCAGATGTGTCGGGGACCATTAATTTAAAATGTGTTGTTAATAACACGGCTTTAGAAGTAGAAGTGAATGATGTGTTGCACATTCAAAATTCAGCAGTAAATTTACTATCAGTGAGTAAAATAGTGCAGAAAGGCCACATTGTAACGTTTAACCAAACAGGAGGTTATGTTCATGACAGTGATGGTGTACTAGTCGCAAAAGCCCATGTTAAAAATGGGATATACTGTTTGGACACACCTCAAACAAACGAAGCTAGTTTTTATGCACAATCTAAGGATTTTTTGTGGCATCGGTGACTTGGTCACTTAAACCGGAAAGGAATGAAGAAACTAAGCCAAATGTCAGACGGTATGGACCCTAACTTTTTAGCTGACGAACCGTGCGAACTGTGCATCATAGGTAAGCAGGCCAGACTTCCGTTCAAGAGAAGCAAAATGTATAGTCAATCAGTTTTAGAGCTAGTGCATTCAGACTTGTGTGGTCCGATGGAAACAACTTCAATCGGAGGCAGTAAATACTTTATTACATTTGTTGACGATTACTCCCGTAGAATATTTGTATACTTTATACAAGATAAGTCTGAAGTTCATAGTGTATTCTTAAAATTCAAGGCAATGGTTGAGACACAAACAGGTCTAAAAATCAAGAAGATACGTTCGGACAACGGGGGTGAATACGTAAATGAGAAAATGAAACGAACACTGAGCTCCGCTGGCATCGTCCATCAGCTAACTGTTAGCTACAGTCCTGCGCAAAATGGGCTGGCAGAAAGGACAAACAGGACACTGGTTGAAAAGGCTAGGACAATGATCCTGGATGCGGGACTCCCAAAGTCATATTGGGCCGAAGCTGTATCAACGGCAGCTTATCTCACAAATCTATCGCCTGCGACCATTCTGAAAGACAAAACTCCTCATGAAGTATGGAATGGGAGGAAGCCTAATTTGTCACATCTAAGAATTTTTGGATGTGAAGCCATGGTCCACATACCTAAAGCATTGCGGAAGAAATGGGATCCTAAGTCACAAAAATTAACATTCTTAGGGCATTGTGAAAACACCAAAGGATACAGGTTTATTGACCCCAAAAGCAAGAAGATCACAATTAGTCGAGATGTGGTGTTTCTTGAGAGTAAAGTCAAGCTCGAAGTTCCAGAAGTGAAACCAAGCCCATCTCCACAAATTTTTCCAAACGAAGAATCTCAGGAAGATGAAGTAATCAACAATGTACCAGATGATCATCTAAGCCTACAAGACGAAAACAGTGGTGATGGAGAAATGTTTCAAGGTTTTTCTGACACAGAAAATGAAGACGAAAAACAAGTACATGAAGAAGAACAGCAAAAATCTACTCTCAGACGTTCTTCAAGACAACCCAAACCTAAGGTATGGCCTGATCATATAAGTTGTTATGTTAAGGAACAAAATGTTTTAGATGGCTCAATAAATGTTGATGAAGCCCTGGAGGGAATCAACCATGAAAATTGGAAGGAAGCCATGTCTAAGGAATACAAATCATTAGTAAAAAATGATTCATTTGAAGTCGTTGATCTTCCAGAAAATGTTAAGCCTCTTAACAGCAAATGGGTACTTAAGGTAAAACCAAGCGATAAAACAAAACCTCCAACGTACAAAGCCAGACTTGTAATCAAAGGATGTAGTCAAAGAAAAGGACTCGATTACGATGAAACATTCTCGCCTGTAGTCAAATATACGTCTTTACGATACTTGATGTCACTGGCAGCAAGGGAAGATCTAGACATAGATCATTTGGATGTCACAACAGCATACCTGTATGGAGATTTACAAGAAGACATCTATGTGATACCACCTAAAGAACTGACTACCGAAGGCAAAGTGTGGAAGTTAAAAAAGTCAGTGTATGGACTCAAGCAAAGCGGAAGAAATTGGAATAATAAAATTCATCAAGTCTTAACAGAACTAGGATTCACTAGATCAAATGCTGACCCGTGTGTTTATTACCAACGAAATGGTAAATATATTTTAATTATTGCTATGTATGTCGATGACTTGCTGTTATTTTCAAACAACAAGAAATTGAAAGAGAAGGTGAAGCAAGCACTCAACAAGAAATTCGAGATGAAAGACCTCGGTGTAGTAAAAAACTGCCTTGGGATGGAAATCACCAGAGACCGAAAAGTAGGCAAGATTTGGATTTCACAAGAAGAATACACCAAGAAAATACTGACCCGGTTCAACATGATTGATGCGAAAGCAGTGTCAACTCCGCTTGACCCTGGACTGGACTTTCAAGATGAAGACTCTGCAGAAGGACAGGATCCAAGTGTCCCGTATCAAGAAGCTATTGGTAGTCTGTTGTATTTATCACAAATTTCCAGGCCAGACATTTGCTTTGCTGTTAACTTACTTAGTAGGTACAATCAATCTTACAAAGGGGTTCACTGGTTATGTGTCAAGAGAATTTTCAGATATCTTAAAGGAACGGTGGATTTTAAATTAGACTTCAGTAAATCGGGAAATAGAAACTTAATGGGCTTTAGTGACTCAGACTGGGGTAACAAAATCAATAACAGGTACTCAGTAACTGGCTCTTATTTCAAGTTACAGAATGGCCTCATTTCATGGTGCAGTAAAAAACAAAAAAACAATTGCGTTGTCTACTTGTGAAGCAGAGTACATGGCTATGTCCTTCACAGTTCAGGAATCATTGTGGCTCCGAACTTTAATTTCTGATATAGATCCAGAAAGAACCGTAAATCCTACTGAAGTATTTTGTGACAATAGAGGAGCCATACATTTGGCAAAAAACTCTGTTACTAATCAAAGGTCAAAACATTTTGACATCAAATATAATTTTTTAAGAGAGCATGTAAACTCAGGAGTAATTAATATCAAATATGTTCCTACTGAAAACTTGTTAGCAGATGTCTTAACAAAACCTCTCTCTAAGGTTAAACATGAGAGCTGTGTAAAAGAGCTAGAAATAGTTAATTGATTTTTGTGTACATCGATCATAAGATTAATGAACATATTATGTTTATTGATTGCTAGAGGTATTCAATTATGGGCTGGTGTTAGAACAGTGTTGTATTTTCATACCTCTATTGTGATGTAGGATTACCTATCTCTATGCATAACATGCTTCTTTTGTTTTAGCTGTTTATTAACTGTCTCAAGTTGGCCGACTTGGCATTACTTGCATATTGTATGTCTCTATTTTCTGAATAATTAAACTATCAAAACCATCTCCGATATACTCGGTATTTTATTTCATAACCCTAACATGTTCATGGGTCATGCCAGTCCAATTACCCGTGAAAAAACTGCCTGCTCTTCTTATCGTAAAGCAGCATTGTCAACAAACTTTTCTAAGTCTTCCTTTTTGATGTTTTTCTGTAAATTCAACATTTTCTGGGCAGAGAGATGACCCGATTTTGCGTATGGCAATTGACCAGCTGCATGAAAGTATGGTAACATCTTGCAAACTGTGACAAGTTTTTTTTTTTTTTTTTCAGATTGTCTGACGAATGTACAGTTAATACAAAAGTATGCGTTTTAAGAAGTTTTATACAATTGAAAAAAAGAGACACAAAAAATGTTATTTAATATTTTATAGTGAAATGTTATGTAATTTTGGCAAAATTAGTGGTCCAAAAAACATTGTATCAAACTTGAGAACCAATATTAAAACTTTTGACCTACTTTGAGAAACTCTTGTAATTGTGTAATTTATTTAGTGATCTGTTTTACTACAATTAAAATTTATGTGATATTAAAAATGAACATAACATAATGGCGATTGGTTTAGAAAATTTAGTTTGAAATGCAGGTCATATATTATATTATTGTAGTGTAATTTGATTTTAAATACCGTGCATCTAATCGTATATGAACTAAACGTATATTATTAGCAAATAAACTAATTTAAATATAACGGAATATAACTCATAATCACAGCACTACACTTTAGATTAGACTTAAGGATGATTAGGATCATCAACGTATAGTAAATATTAATGTTTATTTATATTTTGTTTTTTATTTTAGTTTATTATTTGCACACTAGGGGATAGGATCACTGAAAAAAATAATAAATGATTATTTTTCGTAGCCTATTTTTAAAAAGAATCCGAAATGCGATTCGCTTAGTAAGCAAGCTTTTCAATTTTGTTCTTAACAACAAATATTTTGTATTGAAAATGCATGGGAAAGATGTGAGTGTATTGATCTGTGAATAAGACCAAGTCACAAGCTCAGCATTCAGCAGCGATTATAGAGACAGCAGCGATACGTTATTCGTGAAACATATAAGCACAGATCATAACAAATAGTTGTAAAAATACATTAGACACCTCAAGTACATTTTCACAGGTAGGCCTATGTATTTGAATAAAGTTTGTGTAGCTACTTTGGGATACTATATTTGTTGCTTTTGCATAATTCGCCTTTGGGTTCACATGATTTAGGTAACGTTACTCCAAAATATAAATAAAATAGAATGGAACTGTATTTTTAAAATAAATTGTTCACTAAAATGAAACCCATTCATTTAGGGTTGACTAGGTTGAAAGTATTTGCAATAGAATTACTGATTATAAAATAAAAGTATAATAAGAGACTACTAAACGTTTTAAACCTGGTATCCATTTGTTGCTTATCATTGGTAAAGGCCAGTCTACAACCAACATACGTACCCGCTTGTCAGACTCGCAACTACGCATTCGCAAATGCACTCGTAATTACGCTTTTATTAAATACAAAATAGACTGTCTACAATGAAAAGTTGTAAAACGTAATTTCAACCAATAGGAACAAACATCAATGATGACCATAAGAGACAAATTCACATTAATGTTTTCAAATAAGAAATAAATATTTAAAAACTATTTAAATGGACACATGATTTTAATTGAAAATCCTGTATTAATTACTATACATTTCCAAGCGTTTTTGTCATAAACCAAATAACTTCATATTATTTGATTTTAGTAGTCCATCCATATTTGTTTTTTGATTTGCTGAACGCAAGCCAACACAACTACATAAACACAAGAGATGGACAGTGTTCATCTCCTTCCGACAAGCTAGTCCGACAGTTCCGACATACGATTGTGTTTGCATAAGCTATTGTCGACAGACAAAATTACATTGTTGTGAGTCCGACAAGCGGGTGCGTTTGGTTTTTGACGGGCCATAACAGTAATGGTCCGTCAAAAACCAAACGCACCCGCTTGTCGGACTCGCAACTACGCAGTTATGTAATTTTGTCTGTCTACAATAGCTAACGCAAACACAATCGTATGTCGGAACTGTCGGACTAGCTTGTCGGGAGGAGATGAACATTGTCCATTTCTTGCGTTTATGTAGTTGCGTTGGCTTGCGTTCAGTGAATCAAAAAACAAATATCATGTAAATATTTATTTCTTATTTAAAAAGATTAATATGAATTTGACTTTATAGTCATCATTGATGTTTGTTCCTATTGGTTGAAATTAGGTCTTATGACTTTTCATTGCAGACAGTCTATTTTGTATTTAAGAGAAGCGTAATTACAAGTGTGTTTGCGATTGCGTGGTTGCGAGTCCAAAATGCACTCGTAATTACGCTTCTCTTAAATACAAAATAGACTGTCTACAATGAAAAGTCGTAAGATGTAATTTCAACCAATAGGAACAAATATCAATGATGACTATAAAAGTCAAATTCATATTAATGTTTTCAAATAAATAATTATTTAAAAACTATTTAAATGGTTAAATACATATGATTTTAATTGAAAACCCCGTGTTCATTACTATACATTTCCAAGCGTTGTTGTCATAGACCAAATAACTTTATATTATTTAATTTTAGTAGTCCATCCATATTGCTTTTTTATTGGCTGAACGCAAGCCAACACAACTACATAAACACAAGATATGGACAATATTCATCTCCCGACAAGCTGGTCTGACAATTCTGACATACGATTGTGTTTGCGTAAGCTATTGTAGACAGACATAATTATGTTATTGCATAGTTGCGAGTCTGACAAGTGGGTGTGTTTGGTTGTAGACGGGCCATTAAACGTGAATTATTTGTGTGCCAAAATTTTGATTCAAAGATACGCAACGGTCACAATCAATCATTTGTCTGTTTTTAGCCATCACATCAAATTAATGATAGTAGCACTTTATTGAATCATATAATATATGACCGTGCTACAATCTTACCGCACTGCACGTTAATTACTTTTGAGGACACCCAGAGCAGACCTTTTTTTAGGGATTTTGCTTTTTTTATTGCTTTCCCCACCTTTATGGTTGTACATATAAGGCCTATCTTTTTGCACCAATGGTGTGGAGTATGGAGTAAACCATGTGGTTTATAAAACATGCTTTAATGACTTAATTTGTGTTGAAATAAGACAAAACAATGAACAATTAATCACTCGCCAAAGACTTGTGTGCACTTTATTGTGATATGTTAATCCTAGATACTGTCATGATTGTTTTTTATTCTTCTATGATGTTGTTTACCCTTCTTGCTACCGTTGCTATGCTTAAATAAAATGTATCAATAAACTAATAAATTAGTTCTTGTGATATAATTATTCTTTGAATTACTACAGGTTATGGGCCCAGACATGTGCTCAAAATAAATAAAGTAACTCATTCTAAAACTGCTGTAAGTTATTGTAGTTTAAATGAAAATATTAAGTTCTGCTTGTCGATTGTGAAAGTGTTGTAGTTCACACTGCTAGTTGAACAATAATTTTTTGTATTGGCAAATTTTGTAAACTATCGTATCGAGCCACTTAAAAAGGATAACTACGATACTTGGAAGCTTCAAGCACAAGCAATTTTGATAAGCAATGGATTATCGAAATATGTTTCTGGTCAAGAAAAATGCTCCACAACCAATGATGCTGATATAATGAAATGGAAGGAACAAGATCTAAATGCAAGGTCAGATCTTACCTTAATTATATCGCCCAGTGAACTTAGACATATTAAGAACTGTAAATTTTCAAAAGATGTGTGAGATTCAAAACTTTACCAAAGTAAAGGTCCTGCTAGAAAAGCCACTTTATTGAAACAATTGATCCTTCAGAAAATGAATGAGGTTGACTACGTCCGTATCATTTAAATAAATTCACTGACGCTGCTGATAGGCATGAAGAGTTGGAAATCAGTATAAATCCCGTTCTTTTAAGCATAATGATGCTTTATAGCTTATCTAAATCCTTTGAAAATTTTAGGGTAGCAATTGAGTCCAGGGATAACTTGCCTACCCCAGAGGACTTAAGAATCAAAATAATTGAAGAGTTTGAAGCCAGAAGCAAAAATGATAGTATGACCTAGGAGGATGCTTTTTTTTGGAAAAAAAAATATCAAAGAACAAAGATCGTTCCAATTATTTTCAAAAACCTACATGTTCCCTCAACCTCGCAATTTAAGTATAAATGCCATAAATGTGGCAGGATTGGTCATACGGCCGTGAAATGTTGGAGCAACAATAAAAAGGGGGAGTCAACTTTCAAAGTGAAAGAACAGTGCCTTTCTTCTAATTCAGGTGAATCTGTAAGTTCATCATGGTGCATTGACAGCGGATGCAGTTCACATATGTGTGGAAATAAAGATAGTTTTCAGGACTTTGTTTAAACCCCTGAACATGGGACTCTTAAACTGGCATCTAAGAATCATACAGCTTCTATTATTGGGACTGGCCTAGTTAAAATCGAAATGAAAGATTCGAACAAAATTAATTTGACTAACACATTATTTGTACCAAATCTGACCACAAATCTACTATCAGTATCTAAAGTGAAAAAGAACAAAGCATTAGTAACAGATCCTCAAGGCAATGTAGTACTAGAGGCTAAGAAGTCAAATGGGCTATATTATGTTAATTATAAGTCTGTAGAAGTAACAAATAAAGCGCATGAAGAACATGCAATAGAAAAATGGCATAGAAAAAACTAGCTCACTTAAATGAAGTAGATTTAAGGTTGGCGTGCAAAAGTGAAATATTGGAAGGCTTAGATTTCAAAAAAGGTGATACACTGAGTGATTGTGAGGTATGCATAAAAGGAAAATTGACCCGAGCTCCCTTTTCTACAAGAGAAGTTCCAGAAAACCTCAACGTTTTGAAAATAGTGCATTCGGATGTTTGTGGTCCCATACGTGTTGAATCCCCTGGCGGTTCAAGATATTTTGTAACCTTTACGAATGAGAAAACAGGCTACAGCCGAGTTTATTTTTTAAAACATAAAAATAAAGTTCTAGAAGTTTTCAAAACATAAAAACGAGGTTGAGAATTTTACAGAAAACAAAATTAAATTTCTGCAATCTGATAATGAAACTTCAGAATACTGCAAAAAATACTTTGAGAGTTTTCTAAAAGAATGTGGAATTCAGAGGCGGCTGTCTACACCGTATACCCCTCAACAAAATGGGTTATCTGAGAGGATGAATAGAACCCTACTTGATAAAGTCTCATGTTGGAGTCAAACGTCCCCTCGTCATTTTGGACTGAGGCAATTCACACAGCAAATTACCTGCGTAATAGGTCTCCCTCAAGGACCCTTAAAGGTGAAACTACTTTTCGGAAATGGGTAGGAAGAATTCCATCGGTTCGACATCTTCATGTATTTGGCAACAAAACCTTCGTTTTGGACAAAAAACCTGGCAAAGGAAAGTTTACTTCCAGAGCAGATGAAGGAATTTTTGTCAGATACTCTGAAATCTCGAAAGCTTATAGAATATGGATGCCCAACGAAAGGAAAATCAAAATCACAAGAGATGTCAGAGTTTTGAGCAAAAAATTCTATGACTCAAAGGAAAGAAGAGGAGAAAACATTATAGTAATAGATGATCAACATAATGAGGACAATAAAGAAGTTATTAATTAAGAAAATGTTGATGAAATAACTCTTTCAACTCCATCTGTCCCATTTCAAGACCTCGTAGAACTCTCGAACCAAGAAGAGCAAGATCCAGCAGAAGATCAAGTACATTCAAGACCAAAACGCAACAGGAAACTTCCAATTTGGATGTCAATTTATGATGTGTCAGTCTATTGTGATGTTAAAGATGCATTAGAAGGAGGTGATGGAGAAGCATGGCAAAAAGTTATGAAAGAAGAAATAAAACCTCACTTAAAAAATGAAACTTGTGAAATTGTAGATCAAGAAGATGGTGACAATGTGATAGGTAGTAGAATGGTATTAAATAATAAATTTAAAGCCAATGGGGAGCTAGAGAGAAGGAAAGCTCTTGGGCTTGGACAACGACTTTGACGAGTGAGGGGGAGTGATGAAATAAGACAAAACAATGAATAATTAATCACTCGCCAAAGACTTGTGTTCACTTTATTGTGATATGTTAATCCTAGATACTGTCATGATTGTTTTTTATTCTTTATGATGTTGTTTAACCTTCTTGCTACCGTTGCTATGCTTAAATAATATGTATCAACAAACTAATAAATTAGTTCTTGCTATATAATTATTCTTTGAATTACTACAATTTGGCATCCAAAACATCCAAACTTTGACTTTTTAAGTCCATAGATATAATATATACCAAAGGTACAACACCAGTTGTACCTATGGACAGACGTCGTCGTGTACCTAAAATATATTTAAAAAAATCCAATAACTGATATGAGGCTGTGATAAAATTTCCAAACTATGACAATTCAAATCATTCTATTATATTGTATGGATCTTTAAAAATATTCTATGCAAAAAATCATTAGTGAGATTCGTCCAAATGTACAACCTTCTCCCTTACAAGGTATTCCAGTCAATGTTAGACAATATGGCACAACATCCACTGATATTGATGAGTGCATCATTAACTATTTATTTATTTATTACTAGAAAACCTACAAACAGTTATTAACCTAAATATTGGGATATTCAATGTGTTGATTGTGAATAATAATGCATTTTAGCAATAATCATATACGTTAATAAAGATTTTTTTTTTCTAACATTCAGAATAATCTTACTTTCCCTCTTCCCCTTATAAACTCCTTTAAATTTATTAATTCAATACAGCTATTTGGTGCCACTTTTTACTTTGACTAAAATTTCAGAATAACATAATTTTTTCTGACAGCGTTTATACTTAGGAGTACAAATAATTTATAAAATTTGAAGGTTATGGCTCAAAGCAAACTACTTTATCTAAAGATAGTGAATGAAATACTATCACTTTTATTTAAATATTTCTTAGTAGCTAGGCCTATATTTATATTGCTTGTATATTTCCAAACATATTAAAGCATGTAACTGAACACAGTTTAATGGTTACTTATCTGAATTCTCTACTAATGTTGTATCATTGCCTTGCTATTTATCTTTTACCAGCCACCCTCATTAGCAAGGGTGTAGTCAAGTGTATTTCTGAATTGTTACCAATATTGCAGTTGCACCTCACTCACGTCTTTGGATGCAAGGACAAAATCAATATGTCATGGTATGTTCTTGTTAGACCTTAGTGCAGTGTTTTACCTCAAACTTATTTAATTTCTACTAGAGCAAAGAACTTTACATTTTCTGCCAGCCTACACCACACAGAATCACCATAGATACGTTTTGTTTGTTTTGTAATAAGATGAAAAACAAATATTTAGTATCAATTAATATAAATAAATGGCCCATGTTTTAGTTCAAAAACCCTAATTTAACTTCATAAGAGCTATTTATTACAAAGTGTATGAATAGTTTCCAAGTTAGGTGGTAGGTAGTAGAACTACAGTCTCAAAGATTGTTAACTGTTTGAGTAATCAAACACAATCTTATATCCAAAATGTGTGGCAAATATGTATTTGTCAAGATGAAAACTCAGACATACTGTATTATTTGGATACAGTTCATATTTACTTTGAGATGTGTATGTTTTTGAAATATATTTATTTTATTCTAATAATTTCTTGATCACGAATAAAGTTATTAGGGGTGTGTGAAGCTTTGAAAAAGGAAAATAACTTTGATAACTATAAAGGTATTGAAGGCTAAAACACAGATTTATATTTAATTTTTGTCATTTTGTGCTTATAAATTAATGTTCACAAGAAAACAATTTTCAGAACCAGTAATTGAATTTAATGTTATTGTATTTACTTGTCATCAGCCTAAGACAAAATATATTAAACACTCTTTGCAATAAAACAATTTGTAAATTATATTTAATGTCTAAACTATATAAATATGGACATATATAATTTTTTAAACATTTAATATTTTAAAACATATTAAAACTTTGATTTGGCTTCAGGAATATTTCATATACATGGACTTTGCACTTTTATTTACCCGCCTCGTGGCGTAGTTGGCTAATGCGCTAGTCGTGTTGAGCTCGACTGCTGAGGACGGGGAGATCGAGGTTCAAACCTCGGTCGGGTGAACTGGGGGTGGTTTTTCCTAAATGGTTTTCCACTCTACCTCCACGCAAATGCGGGTTCACTTCCTCTAATTCAACCTTCCCAATTCCATATCCATTAGAGTAATTAGTACTTAAAGCGTATAACCCTAACGGGTGGTAAGACACGATGAAAACAAAACAAAAAACAAACACTTTTATTTAGATATTCAATATAGGATTAAACTATGAATAGAATATATGTAAAAAAAGAAAAAAGTGTATGATTGCTTAATACAATCTTACAAAAACAACATTTATCAACAACACATGGCATTCATATTTGTATAATCAAAACTGTTCAGCAAAATGGTTAGGGCAGAACTTAAGGGTGCAATGTGGAGAATCAGGCTCCCTACGGAAATAAATATTAAGGTTTTGTTTTCTCAAATACTTATTCAAACAAAATAAATATTGTGAATTTATTGAATAAACTTTTACAATTGATTGAATATTTTATTTTGAAGTGAACTTAAAAGTGTTGAAATAAACAATATAAGTACTATCATTATCAAAATAATCTTTAATATCTGTCCGAAAATAAGTTGTAAAATTTTATATTATTTTATCGTCACAATGCTAAACGTATTATTTTATCGTCACAATGCTAAACGTATTATTAATAATAATACCTAATGTTTCCAATAGTTTTTTTTTCTTTAAATCACAATGAGAAAACTATTTTAATGAATATTAAAAATTGTTTTGACAGTGAATTGCATATAAATATTAAATACTTTACAATGTATAACAAAAATATCCAAAGTACATTTAAACATGTTGCATCACAAGTACTCATAAGTATTAATTTAAGCAGTATTGATGTAATTTCAGGTGTAGATTAATGGATTGTTATTTAGATATAATTATATACAAATTTTTGGTACAAATCAGAGAGCTACTGTTAACTGTAAATAACATATTGCATTGGTAAGCACTTGGTAGTAATTCCTCACAACCATCACTTGTAAGCTGCTGCAGCCTGGTTGAGCAGTTGTAAATACAGACCGCCCTTCTCCACTAATTCCGAATGAGATCCCATCTCTGCTACACAGCCCTGACTAAGTACACAGATAATATCTGCCTGCTGGACTGTTGTGAGTCTGTGTGCGATAGTTATACATGTGCGGCCTTCTCGGGCGTGGTCAAGTGCGTCTTGAACAACCTGAAGGGGAGATATATTATCTTATATTATAGTTAGATATCTTTTTTTATTAATTTAGATATATCTAAAGTCCATTCGTCCTAAGAGTGGTGGTAACTGATAGCTAGCAGAAGTTTTTTTTTAAATTTCAAACATTGGTTGAAAGTCACTAATGTTAACCTATGTGTAAATAGTTATTGTTTTAATAGTAATAAAAATGTTATCAAATGCTTCTAATAACACTACCATTAGGATTACTATATAGTGTCTTTTTCGTAACTAATTTAAAGATTTGTTTCACAAATGTAGCAACAAGAAATAATATAGTGCATGAAATAATACATTGAAAAGTATTATATTCACATTTATATATTCTTAGTTGGCCACCACAAATTATAAAATAAATAATAAATGTTTTTAATAACTAAAGTTTTAATTTTGTAAACACGAGTGCATGAATACCATTTACAGTCATTGCTAGCTATCATCCGCCAGCTTAGTTTGTCTGTATGCCATCTTTGTTTTTGAAATAAAGGCAACCTTCTACAAGCTCTTATATATACAATTTGCATTCAAGTAAACAAAAAATGCTAAAAAAAGAAACACCCAAACAATTATTTTCATTAATTTACATTTCATTAATGTAAAAGGGCTTAAAATTGTTTCTGTGAAATTTTTGACCGTCAAAAGTGACAGCAGCTTAACATATGGTCTTGCAGGTCCTATGGTTTGGTGAATGGCTACATGAGAGTAGAACTGGTTGCTTTAGTTAGGTGTCATTTAGAACCACTTTTATGCCGAATGGACTGTAAACTATATACAACACACTTGCTACCTTTCTCTTATAATTACAATCACTATAACATTTTAATGTAGTTATTTTGTAATTAAATGTTTTAAAGTTAAATTTGTACTAGATATTTACAGGATTATTACCTGTGGGGCACGTCTTAATATTTGACTCGTCTGATTTGCTGATGATAGGGAAGTTGGGGTCCAAATATCAGCTGGACATACTGAGGGAGATTTCTAAATAATTTTCCACTCTCTCTTCACACATGGGGGTACATTTTCTTTAAATTCCAACTTCATCATTATTGCCCTATTAATATGTAATTAAATTTGTATGGCCTAGACAAATAGTAAGATGCTTTGTTAAAATAACTATACAATGTGTGTATGGGTGTATGGCTCTTTTGTAGATAAAAGCCCTAGTGGTTACTTTGTAAACCTACCTTTTGACTCTGTGTATCCAGAGCTGAAGTCGCCTCATCGAGTAGTAGAATGCGAGGATTTCTCACAAGGGCCCTGGCGATAGCAACTCTTTGTTTCTGCCCTCCCGATAGTTGTGTACCCTTGGATCCCAACCTTGTATTGTAACCCTGAGAGAAATAAAACAGTAAATAAACTTTATTTTAGTCTATCTTAGCAAAAATAAAAATTATTCCTCTTCACTTTAACATAATTTATCTGGAAAAAATGGAAATTCCTACTAGATAATGCAGGGAATTATGTAGTAATAGAATAGCAGCAACCTAGAGTATATTTAAATGTATTTTTTATGTGTGATAGCTGCAGAACAACTAACCATCCCCCACTCCTATATGTCCAATGTTAATTATCATTTTGAACTCACCAAGGGTAGAGATGAAATAAAGCTATGGATGTTGGCTTTCTTAGCAGCTTCCATTATATCTTCCATTGGAACTGTGCGTTTATTGTCACCATATGCTATATTATCAGCTATAGTTCTGTCAAATAGCACAGGTTCTTGTGACACAAGGCCAATTTCAGATCGAAGAGCTCTTAGAGAAACTTCTTGAACATCAAAATTATTCAATGCCTGCAAAAAACACACAAATTTACTTTGCTCAGACACCAAACTGCAAAAAAAAAAAGTTACATTGGCACAAAATGACTTTTAAGTTAACATTAATTAATATGCTATAAAGACCTACAAATTATGTTACTAAATCTCAACTTACAATAGTTCCTGCCATTGGGTCATAGAATCTCAGCAACATCTGTATGCATGTTGACTTGCCGCACCCACTAGGCCCCACTAAAGCCACTGTCTTGCCAGGTTCAATCATTAGATCCAAACCATGAAGGATTGTCACACCAGGTCTAGTTGGGTATGAGAACTTCACTCTTGAATATTGTATGCGACCATCTCCTGAAATCTATCGTACACAAAAATTTTAAAAATCATGGTCAACAGATTTACTTACCACTTCTCAACACACAAAAGTGATTAAAAAGTAAATACATTATAAATATCCCATACAATTTAAATCCTTAGTGATTGTTGTAGATAAATTATTAATATGTTTTGTAGAATATAGAGTAAATTTAATTGATAAAAATGTTATTCTCTGATCAAACATTTAAATATTTTAGAGAATATCAAACTACATAATAAAATTACACCATTCTACTGAAATTTAATAAAGCTTGACCGGAATTAAAGTATGAACATTTAATAGGTCATAAAACTGATGTCAGGAAACAATAAAACACAAATATGTAGACAAACAACAACTTAAAGAAACATTCTAACACTACACTGTTTATTAATGAGAATTTTAGTTTCAAAGTTCAAGACCAATAAAACAATCCTTAATTATATTACTAATTACTCTATTGTTGATCACCACTTTACTTTTTTTTTTATTCTAAAACTTAAAATGTAAGGTTTTTAATTATATGAAGACATAATTATACAGTTTACTTTCATTTTGGCTTGAACATTATTAAAAAAAAAAGAGACCACTTCTTAAATACCTAATGTGGAATTTATGGATTTATGCAAAATGTCCATCCCTCCAATAAATGGCCCTCTTAAAATTAATGTAAAAATATGAACCAAAATAGACGTTTAATGTACATACTGAAGTTTGATTTTCATTAGTAGACTGTATTCTAGGTTTGCGATCTATAAGTGATAAAAGACGACCAGCGGACAGTTTTGCTGTGTTGAAACTTGGGACATATGCGAGGGATTGACCCAACATCCATGCACCAAATAGAAGAGCCTCGGACACCCTGAAATAGGACATTTTAAATCAGTTTTGAGTTTCATTTGAATAGCCTCTGTTTTTATATCCTCCAAGTCTATCATATTCACATCAATGGGATGATTAAGGTAGAATTTGAGAGATAAATATACCCACATTTGTGTGGGGAGAGAAAGAGAGAGAAAACTATTTAGTGAAAACCACCTTTAGTATAAGACAAAAAAAAAATTGAACCCTAATTTTCCTATCACCAGAAAACTAAACAAGACCAGATGAGGCTGACACATTAACCCACATTTTCACTGATTCGGGTGGTAGCCATTTTTTTTACATAAAATAAATTTTATATTTATATATATATATATTTATTTAGCACTGCATATTAACGCATAATTATGTACTAATTACACTTATGTTAATGATGAGGAAGGTGTTTATTTTAGAGGAAAAGTGACCTGCGGTCTAGGGGTAAGGTGTCAGACTTCTGTACTAGGACTTCAGGGTTCAATCCTCATTCCCGGCACAAATTTATCTGATTGCCAAACCCTTCCTTCACCTCTGACAAGACGTGTATTAATCACAACTTGTGAATGTGTGGAATGTCAGGCCTCCACCGTGGTTCGGATTCCATGTTAAACTTTAGGTCCTCCCTTTCATCTCGCAATCACCCTACCATTACACAATAGCGTAAATGTGTATAACCTGAACGGGTAGTAAGACACGATGCTACTACTACTACTACTACTACTACTACTACTACTACTAACAATAATAATAATATTTTAGAGGAAGTGTAGCCTACCCATATTTGCATTGAGGGAGGGTGCAAAACCATTTAAGTAAAACCAACCTCAGTAAACTTGACCAGGATTCGAGCCCCGATATCCTCGTCATTGGTACTCTAGTCTATTGTGAGAATGATTTCTTAGACCATTGGTCTCAAACACAAATGGGTCAATAGGCTAAATTTACAAACTTAGGGTTGCGGGCCATAGCCTCTAGAAACATGTTTGCTTAAATATATTCTAGACTTTTGGTTTCTCATGTCTTACTACCTTTCCAGACTATGCACATTTTAATTACGGTAGTGGGTAAAGGATGAGGAAGATATAATTTAGAGATAATGAATGCATTTGAGTGAAGGGAATTTGGAATCCATCTAGGAAATACCACCCTCTATACAGCTGGATGGGATTCAAACCTTTACCTCCTTGACACTGGAGAGCTAGACCATAGAAGCCCAAAGTTTAATCCATGTGCCCACCAAAGAAAGGCTATTCCTATTTATGTAATGCTTTATATTTAAAATTATCAATGAAGGCCTATATTTAAAAACTGATATTTTCCCATGTGTGTAAGCGAAATACTCAAAGCAGTGTTTATTACATTATGTAAATAAAAAATTCATACAAACATGTATTTAAAGTGAGAAAAATATGTACCAGAGTTTTGAATAGGCCTAGTTATTTAAAGTTTTTTTTGTTATTCAAAATGATGTACACACTGAAACTAAACTTATTTTTTGAGTTTATATATGACTACAGGAGACATAGGAATATAAAAGAATTGCATGCAAGTGGGCCGGCCAGATATGTCTCGTGGGCCACGAGTTTGCGCACCCTGCCTTAGACCATGCAGGCACTGAAGGGGATTTGAACATGTTAAAAGGCTCAATATTTCACATGTAAGATTATTGGCTGAAATATTGATAAATTACAACCTTACATATGATATGAACCCATACGCGACAAAATTTGCTAAACAAAAATCCTCCGATCAAGTCTGTTGGGTAAAACAAAAATCATTAGAATACAACTAATAAATAATAACATATTTTCTTATAAACAAAATTATCACCTGACAATATCAATCATTTTTACAAATTCTATTCCCAATATTAAGAAGTGGTTTTTCAGCTATGCATGCCAACCGATTTGGACCATACTTTGTGAACATTTTCTCTCCCACATATTCTTTTCATGCTTTAGGCTTGAATAAAAATAGAATCTATTCAGTATCCACTGCCTACTAACAATCTAACTAATATATAAGTTATTAGTTATGTATGTATTAGGTTGTTAGTAATACAAGGCGATTCACTTGGGACTGAACACTTATTTTTTATAATATAAGCTATGTAGAATATAATATGAGCATGAAACACAAACGGGAAGGTTCTTTATTTCATGACGAAGCAGTCGACATGTATTACTTGGAAAAACATTTCTCCCCGCTAGCCAGCTGGGCGCTAAAATGGCGCGTCATCTTTCTAGACATTATTGGGGAAGTGTGTCTAATCAGACAGTGTGAGTTGGCAGAAGAAAGATGGTGTACTCAATTGAAGAGTGTGTGTTCATTGTGCGCCAGTACTTAGTTGACCAGTTTTTTCAAACGGTGTAAGAAGAGGTATCTGAATAAATTTGATGGCCATACACCACCCATCAGAGCCACCATTTCGAACTTTGCGAATAAGCTGGAGGGAATAGTAAACTTGGTGGATCTGCATACCACGATGGCAACATACAGGATGTGAAGCAGCGGTTATTGGCATCCCCAAGAAAATCTCTTCGAAGGTTATCCCAAGAGACTGGATGATTGTATTCAACCTGTCAAAGAGCAGCCAAACAGGCAAAGATTAAGCTGTACTGTATCATGGCTGTGCACGAGCTACAGCCACCTGATTTGGCAAAACAACTGGCTTATATTGTCAATGGTTTTCCCAATTTTTTTACTGAAAACCCCACCTTGTTGGACATAACATGGGGTTTTCCCAATTTTTTACTGATAACCCCACCTTGTTGGACATAACATGGTTTACTGATAAAGCATGGTTCCATTTTTCCAGTTATGTAAATTCACATAATACACGGGTGTGGGACACTGATAATCTCCACGCCATCCATGAAGAGCCATTGCATCCAGCAAAAAATGGTGTCTAATGTGCGGTGTCTCGTCGCCGTATCATTGAGCCAATCTTTTTTGAAGACACGATGAATAATGATCAATATTTGAAATCTTTAATGAATTTGTGAATCAGTTAGATGATCAGGAACTTGCAGATGGCTACTTCTAACAGGAAGCTGCAACCTGCCACACCTCTGATAGGAGCATGACAGAAATCTGCAGTATTTCCAAGACAGGATTATCTATGAAAACCTGTGGCCACCTAGGCTTCTCAACCTGACACCTCCAGATTTCTTTCTCCGGGGACTGTTAAAAGGCGGTGTTTATGCCAAAAACCCAAGGTCAATTCAGGAATTGAGAGACAACATCAGTCTTGAAATTGCTTCCATTGTCGCTACACTACATTGAACATTCATCAATATGGAGCGTCGGGTGAATATTTGTCTGGATGCTGGCGATAGGCACTTCCAGCATCTTCTATGAGACATTCTTATTTGTCATGGGCCAAGCTATGTTTTACATTTCACACTATTTAAATGTGACTTTCCATTCATGAGTTAATTAAAAAAATAATTGTTCAGTTTCAAGTGAATCTACATGTTTGTGTATATATGTATAAAAAACATTCCATTCTATTGAAAGTTAAATTTGACAATGCATCTTTAACGTCACCTAAACTGATATAATTATATTTTAAGGGTCTCAATTAGAATGATTAATTACTATGCCAGATTAATAATTTCTATGAACATCTATTTCGAACATTGAAAAGTATGTTCATTCAATAACACTTTTGTATATATTTTTAAAACTATTTTGAAATTATTCAATTTAACATTTCGAAATATATTCTAGACCTACTTGATTATGTTTTCATAGGGAAGTCCCTCTGTTATAGTCAAGACACCACCATAGTAGAGCGTGAGGGCATACGCAAAGAAAGGGGCACTTGTTCCCAGAGCAAATACTAAACCTCGGATCTTGGTCTTCATTTGAGAAGATGCTTTGGCCACTCTCAGCTGTTCCTCGTAGAGACGAATAAACAAATGTTCAGCTCCCAAACTTGCAACAGTGCGCAAGTTAGCAATAGCTTCCACAGCGATCTGGAATAATTTTAAGCATTCAAATTGGTTAAGGTAAGGGAATGGAACTGGTTTGAAAGAGTGAAGATGTCATCTTGGTTTGGAGTTGGTCATCCATCACCCTGGGTACCAAATAGAGCGACACAAAAATATTATAGACAAATCTTCCAAATATGACAAAACATTTCAAAAAGAAGAAAGAGATTTTCCTTCGAGAAATAAAGTAAAATAAGTTTGTACTCTTTGCAAAAATCACATGATTTGGAGGTAAAACTAATAGTCTGCACTTCTATTTTATATTTTGAGAATTATTGCAAGCATACCTAAAAACTCAAGTGACCTTTTAAAATGCCCTTGTCTGCCATAGCAAATTATCTGACTTTTTCACTTGTGTATTAACCTTACCCCAAGTATACTACAACATTGAGGTGAGCATAGAAAGCTCATTTATCAAGGGAGGATCAACTAGAAAGTTGATGTAATGTTTGATATCTCTATACACACACAACCTACAGATTTATAGGTCCTGTGTTCGATGTCCAGCTCTTCCAATCGATGGCGGTATGTCTGAAATGGGGCCAAACTCAGCTTCATGAGGACAGCTGAGGAGATACTTTAATAAAGAAGTAGCAGCTCCGGTTTGGAAAACTAAGATTAATGGCCGAAGGGTTCTATGTGCTGACCACATAACACCCTCTATTCATAAATGTTGGCACTATAATCACTAATGGCGGCAGCGGCTCAGTCGGTATAACTCACTTGCAGACTCACATCATAGATTTTTTTTTAAAAGTAATTTGTTTGCATTGGAAATACGGATAATCAATTCCAGAATGTATAGACTGTCCAGATATAAGTTGTGTGATGATGGGCTTAGAAAGTTAGAGAGAAACTCTTTTGCCCATACATATCTTATAAAAATTTAAATAAGATAAGGTCTTTTTTAAATTTTACTATTCATTTTATATGTTACTAACCAAATACAAATAGATTATTTTAATATTCATCTACAAGATGCATTATTTTAACCTCCTATAGCTGCTGTGGGCAAACTATGGCCCTCAACGTCAATTTGCACGGCCTGCACACACATTTAAAACTTTTGTGATTTTATCGACAAAAATAACAAATTAAATACATAATCAGTGCTTGTTTTTGGACATGTGAACAAATGAGCAAGCTTGTTTATTAAGTTACATGTCTACAAGCATAAGCTTGTGTTTACAGTACAATTGGACTTAGTACTATGAATACAATGGGCCAAACTAGTTAAAGGAAAAGCGAACATTGTCAGCCATGTAGGGATATTGAGCGACCATGTGTTAGCGGAGAATACCATACCTAAGCGAGAGAGAGAGACATTCTTATCTACCCCCACCACATAATCTCATCTCGTCCACCCCTACCTGCACGGCTGAATTTCATGTAAAACTCACCAGTCCACCAATGTATTCTCGGGCATGTGTTTGTTGTCATCTGAGCACTGTAACACATTTCGGATTTTGCTATCCCTGACAATGAGTGCTATTGTGAAAAAACGTAAAACTGCCATGTTTTTAACAAGGAATGGATGTACAGTCTTTTTTTGGTCAAATGTTGAAAGTAATGCAGTATGCCTAATATTCCATGACACTGTTCCTGTGTTTGTTATTTTAAGAGAAATTTTCAAACCAAGCACTATAAGCTTGGAAGTAATTTATAAGAACACGAATTACAGAAAAAGCTTGTTGAGAAATTTAAAACAACAACAATGTTTTTTTGAAAAACAGACAACTGTACAAGAGACTGCCACAAAAGAAAGTTTTGTACTTGCTTATAAAATTGCAAAATGTAACAAAATGTTTTCTGAAGGAGAGTTTCTAAAGGATTGTATGCTTAGTGCTCTTAATATTGTCTGCCCCGAAGTAAAAACACTGACATACAAGATACCACGCAACTACATGTGTTTATCAGAGGAATTGATCATAATTTTGCAATTACTGGATTGTTGATATCAATTGAACCATTGAAGGACACCACAACTAAAGTATGATTTTTGTAAGAACAGTAGAAGTTAGTTACTAAAGTTAATAAAACCATTTTAATATATTTATACACCAAGTCATGTGATCTGCAGCTGTCACCTTTGATATATATTATCAATGCCTATATAATAACACAAATAATATAGTAAAATATTATAAATGTTAGCCGAAAATAAATGTTTGAATATTCTCTACTGTTCTGCCAACCAAAATCAAGGTATAGCTAAGATTTGTATGAAAATGTTGAAAACTGCTTGGATGGATCTGGCTTACCTTGAAATAAGTTTTCAAGCATTATAACAGATGGTGTGGCTTCATTAACATGAAAACAAGTTGGTCTCATAAAGCTGCTTAGTGTTAAAGAGAGAGGGGAGCATATGCTTCATACTGTATTATCATTCCATTGCATTATTCACCAGGAAAGTTTGTGTAGCTCTGTCTTAGATTTCAAACAAGTGATTGATCCTGTGATTTGTGCTATAAACTAAATCACAGGCAGTTTAGAAGTTTGCTGGGTGACATGAACTGTGAGTATTCAGATATTCTTTAATATAGCAATATACATGGGTTAAGACCTTGGGAATGTATTGAGAAGAGTATGGAATCTTGAGACAAGAAATGTTGTTCTTTTTTTAAAATGAAAAGCTTTAGTTGGGAATTTTTAAGTAACATGAAAAACACAGAATGTGTGTGTGATGTAGCATTCCCAATTGACGTCAATAAATTGAATGAATCGAACATTACATTACAAGGAAAGAGTATTTTTATGCATGAATTGTTTGTGTGGATTAAATCATTTGAAGTGAAACCAGTACTCTTCTACAAACAACTGAGTGAGTAAAACTTTGTGCATTTTTCCATGATACAGGCAAAATCTGTCAAACAAGCATGTACAGGAAAATACAATCAGCAGGAATCTGCTTTAAAGATAAATTTTCAAGGGGGTTTGCTAATTTTAAATTTTTGGAAGAGCAATTCAATTAGGTGAATTACCCATTTACTTTCGTTATTGAAACAGCATTGAATGATTTTCAGTTTGAATTGATCTTCAAGCAGAAAATGCTCTATACTAGACTTATAAGAATATGAAACCAACAGCATTTTATGCCTTACTTAGTTCTCAAGTAGAATCTTACAGTTAATAAAACTATTTGATTCCCTTTCTCACACACACCAACTTGTTTTATGTCAAGAAACACTCTTTGCTCTCCGATACTACTGGGTTGTTTCATAATCAATCTGTTATTTGAAATTTAAACACAGCTGCTACAATAGTAGAATTAAAGAATATCGTCAAACCTTATTTAAGTTTTTATAATTAAATTTATGGGCAAAGGGGGTATCTGGTTCAGAGTTCCCTAACATTTTACACCCATGATCACACAGCTCTTACCTGGACAATCTATGCATCCTGGAATTGATTATTGGTATTTCCAATAAATAGCAATTACACTAAAACTTATTTTAATACTCTTGTTTTCTGCTTTGTTAACCGTTAATGAATTAAACTTAATTTTTGTTTAATATTCAGTTACTGTCTTAACTGTGCTTTAATAACAAACCAGGGTGTCTACCAATACTGGAAATATACTTGATTTTATTTTTGATACTAGAAATATTGGAATATACTGGAATTTTGAATCAATACTGGAAAAATATTCAGCCTTTTTACATTGAGTGAAATGTTGGATTAAGCATTTTGAGACCCCAGATATTATTTGGACTACTGATAGTTCTATTTTGACCGCCCCTCAATTATTCCCCCTCAATCTTGTTTGCCACACAATTAGTTGACCTTGTAGATGACCTTGCAGTGGGGATGTTGGCCTCACCTGCTGACCTTTCTCATCTCAGTTTCTACACAAAGCCCTCCCTCTCCCCTCTCTCTTACATACTAGAGAAAGCCTCTCCCCTCTCTCTTACATACTAGAGAAAGCCTCTCCCCTCTCTCTTACATACTAGAGAAAGAAACAAATTACTGTTTTGACTACACTAGCAGCCAACCTCCCCCTTACTTGCTCCCACCCCCAAAAACCTTTTTCCAGCAGGAACCATTATGATCGATTAATTACTAGTAACTGCTCAAGTTCAAACACAACTTCATACTATTGGTGTACCTGCCTGACCTTGACATTCCAATGGCACAGTACAATATGTGTTGTGTTCTTTACTTCATCCCCCCTCTCACTCTTCCCCATCTCGCTCCCCCCTCCCCCCTCAATTCCCTCCAAAAAATTAGCATTCCTAAGCTTGGTCTGGTGTGAGTATTCTGCAGATCCCACTTGTTTATCTTGTGACCTTTGTGTTTAAAAAGAAATGAGTAAGCTCAGAGGAAAAAAACTCTTTTAAAAATGATTGGTTGGACAGTACAGTGTTTAAAGATGGGCTGTGGTTACAAAAAGCTGATTGTGATAAAAGTAAAGGCCGTTGTTCTTTGTGTAAAACTAACTTTGATATAAGCAACATTGGAATATCTTCAATCCAATCTCATTCCAAGAGAAAGGAGCATGTTGGCAGAGTGAAGGCTGCTAGTGTGAGCACAAAAATATTGGACTTGGCCCCTACGGTCAAAAATGCAGTGTCATCTGTATGTGTACATGAAGATGTACATTGTAATGCTAATGACCATGAAGTAGTTTTAAAACCTGAAACTAGTCTTAAGTTCTATTCAGAGCTTCCTTTTCAAAGATGAAGTTTCTCGTGCTGAAATATTGTGGGCTATTAATAAAGTAATGGCACATTCTTCTGCTAGAAGTTTTTCTGCTTGTAGTGATTGTTTTAAAGTAATGTTTTCTGATAGTGATATTGCCCAGAAATTTTAAATGCATAAAGATAAACTTGAATATGTCATCATGTATGGACCAGGACCTTTTTTCAAAAGCGTGCTTGCGAATATGGTTAAGCAATGCTCATTTTATTGTATTTCATTTAATGAGAGCATAAATACTGTGGCTCAGAAGAACCAGATGGATGTTGTTGTTCGCTTCTTGAGTGAAAATGAAATTCATACAAGATATTTAACTTCTTACTTTTTATTTTAGGTCATGCAACAGTTCAAGATATATTAATGAACTTTATATCTGCACTAAAAGACGAGAGCTTGGATCTTAAGAAAATGCTTCTAGTTTCCATAGGTGAACCAAATGTAAACCTCACATTTTTAAGTGATCTAAAATGTTACTTGAAGGAAGATTCTCTAAAGATCCTGAGTTACTGGAGTTTGGAACTTGTTCTTTACACATTGTCCATGGTGCTTATAAAACAGCACATGCTAACTAATTGGACTACTAACCAGTTTTTGCGCTCAATCTATTATTTATTTAAAGATTTTCCAGCAAGATGTGCAAATGATCAAAGAATAACAGGATAATCTCTTTTCCCAATGAAGTTTTGTTATTTTAGATGGATAGAAAACTCAAAGGTGTTAGAGAGAGCAATCAATATCAATGCTGCTGTATTTAAAACAGTATTTTTATTCTAACAAGCATCCTCCAAAATCTGAAAATTTTCAAACAATAAGCAATTTTGTGGAGGATTAACTTCTGACAGCAAAGTTGGGATTCATGCTATCAGTTTCACTTGAGTTGGAGCAATTTCTCACTGAATATCAGAGCACTCAACCCCTATTGCCATTTTTGTTTGCAGATCTAAATAAATTACTTGAGCGCTTGATGAATAGCATTGAAAAATGTGATGTAATCATTTCAGCAAATACTTCCAAAAAATTGTTAGTTATTGATTTAAAGAAACAATCCAACATGAAATCACTCTCTACTTAAGATATTGGGTTTGAAGCATCAGCAGCTTTGAAAGGAGTAAAGATAAAAAGATACTTCATTTCAGAGGAGATTGTCAAAAATTCCTAGTTGATCTCTGCAACAAACTTTTACATAAGTGTCTTCTCTCCTACAAAATTGTCAAGGGTGCTAGTTGTCTCTCTCCCACAGTCATGCTCAATCCATCTGTTAGGACCTACAAGATAACTTGTGCATTAGAAGTCCTACTAGACAAGAAACAAATATCTAACCTGCAAGCTGATGTAAAAAGAGTCTACTTGGACTTTGTATCAAAGCAAGAAGTTATTGACTACTACCTTAAACAATTCACTTCATGTGGTGAACAACTTGATAAGTTCTTCATGAATATTTTTTCTAGAGTAAATGCATCCCATGAACTATAATATTTCACTAAAAAATTATTGTTTTCTCCCATAGCAATGCAGCCCTTGAGCGAAGTTTTTCTGTGAATAAGGCATGCCTGGTTGAAAGCTACACAAGGACAGCCTTATTGCTCAACGTGTAACCTATGATGCAGTCACTGCAGCCGGGGGAATTCTAAATATGACACTTTCAAAAAAGATGATTAATGCTGTGAGGAATGCATCAGGAATAAGGAAAGAAGCGCTTAAAAAGAAGAAAAAGATTGAATTAGAGTCCAAAAAGAAAAACAGCATTTGAAGAAATAAGAAAATTAGAAGTGAAAAGAAGAGCATTCTTGCAGAAAGCAAAGGAAGAGGCGGAAGTGTTAGAACATGAAATGCAAAAATTGAAAATTGTTGTGGTTGAATGAATTTTACCTTTTGTCTACATTCTAAAAAAAATGGTTTTTTTATCAACTTTATTTTTAATAATGTTAGGTAACTGCAATTATCTTTATTTCCAAGTGATTTTTATCAACATAATATTCGTTGGTTATTTTTCATTGAAGATTCTGTATCTTTATTACTATATATTTATTAAACAAAACTCACTATCAACAATATAACTTGTGGAAAGTATCGACTGTCAAAGGGTGGTGGGGATAATAGTTAGTTTTTGTGGTAGAGTAAACTCCCTGGCTGTAATCATTCTTTAAAGTGTGAGTTCGAGTCCTGAGGCAAGTATTTACACCAAGACCACAGAGGTCGACGGTGGTATAGGTCATTCAAAAAATATAATGTGTGTGTGTGTTTGTATGCACGTGTATTAAAGATGGGTCTGATCCTCCTTTTTTTCAAATCTGAAACTTCATTTTGCCATCAACTCCCTAATTAAAATTTGAATTTGAGAAAATATTGTAAGCATAAATGTTTAACTTTCCCAATAACTAGAATTTTTTTCCTTTAGTTCAGTTTTTGTTTACATTGAATGGTAAATTAATGATCTGGGGTTTGGTTGTTAGGTTTTTCCTATCATTTTTTTTGTTTTAACCACAAGCAACTATTCAACTATTTTAATATATTTAAAAAATAACTCAAACTTAGTAACTATTTAAAAAAATTATTTTGATTTTAGTCTTGAATCCACCAATATTCCTTGTAGGTCCTAGGGTCCCATCCTTAGTATGTACTAGAATATGTGTCAATACACTTGATTCTTGATGCAAAAATGTTTAACTATGACAGACCTAGGCCTACCCTAACTTTCCATCATTTTATGATTTTGAAATAGGGATTGTTTGTTTCTGAGTACCTTTCATAGATACTGGAAATACTGGGAATATACTGGAATTTCAAAATATGTTGCCGGTTATTGGCACTTATACTATCATGGGGTGGGTGAATGACACCAGCATTATCCTGGTCAGAGTATGATAAGCCAAAGTGTGGACATGGCCACCTTTAGTGAAATAGGGTGTCCAGCAACCTGGAAAACGGGGAAAAAGTCAGGAAATTTGCTTGGTCAGGGAATAGTCAGGAAATTTGATCAGATTTCTGGAATTTTCACATATATACTTAAAATAATAAGAAAATGTAATTTAAAATAGTCAAAATAACATTTTTATTCCAAATAATACCTACCATGAATCTTTCAAAACAGTTGTCCCTATTGATTATACTAATCTCAATTCTCATAACATGTGATTTTAGTTTAATCTTTTCACCCCTCTGCTGTATGCCATTAGCCAAAGTTTAGTCATGTTTATCTGCATGAATGAGAATTCACTTAAACATTATAGGAAGAAGAAGCTAGAAAAGAATGTGTCTCGCAACAATTTTAAACTGTACTGGTGTAAGCTGAACTTTCAATATGATCTCACTGAAATCTAACTAACCAATGGTCCATCGCTTTAGGCTGAAATCCTTTAACCCCTTTATAGAGTGAGACAATTTAAAATGTGAATATCTCAAAACATATTTTAGCATAAAGTTGTGATTTTAATAGTGTTGGTAACCTTATATTGACTGAAAAAGTTGGAAACTAGCTCTGGAAAACATGGAAAAGTCAGAGAATTAAAAAATATGGTTTGGCTGGACATTCTGTGAAATCACCTGCGATCTAAACCCTGATCTGAGCTAGCAATGGTAACCACTATGCCAACCCTACCACAAAATAGGTTAAAAACCAAAGCATACAAAATTCAAACACTCTTAAGATAAAGTATCATTGTACACACACATAAGATTTATTTGACATACATATAAATGTGTACATTGTTTGCTTGGTTTAAATTAATCTAGCTATGACTCTCTCAATACAAATATAATTTTGCAATCTCTATACCTTTGTTGCACATTCCAGGGCCTCTTTTTCGTGTAATCCCCCGCTGTGTATTATTTTGGACTCCCCATAAATTCCACCAAGCACAAGGGGAACAGTTACTAAGGACACTAAAGCCAACTTCCATGAATAGTACAGTCCTAAAATGGTGCCAATGACCATTGTAGATGTAGCCTGCAAAATTGTACCAATTCTTGTTCCAGTTGCCTGAAAAGCAATACAAATTAATGGCACCCAAACATGGTTTTTGAAATACTTTTATTTTTTACTAAAGTCTGTGACTTACATACTGGAATTTACAAAAAGAACTTCAAAATACTATAAGTTTTTAACACTGAATATATTTTATTAAAACACATCAAACTCAACTTTCTAATTTTCACACATCACACGTAAATAAACTCACAACTACTTGCACTACACATAATATTTTGCAAGTTTGCTCACATGATGGTCATCCACCAATCAATATAACTTATCAAATCAAATCTTATATAACAAAACTGCTAACTTGTTTTACATTGTGATGTTTTTAATGCAAAGAAAATATGATATTGCCAAAGATCATCATTCTGTGAAACTCGCATAATATCCGGTTATGATTTTCCTTTGGGGGAACTAAATTTACTATAGGCCATATGTGGGTACATGAACTAAGGTTTCAGTCTCACCTCGGTGTTTGCCAGTGATGGGGATGTCATAATTCAAATCTCACCCAGATATACTAAGTTGGTTTTTCTAAATGATTTCCCACTGTCCTTCCAAACAAAAATAGATACATCTGCTCTAAACTTTACCTTAATCATTCATCCCTAATGAATTAGTATAAAATATAAGAATAAACCGGATGGGTAAAATAACTTTAAAAATGCAAATTAGTTACTTAAACACTTGAGCTGTAACACAAATATGTTTTCTTTCACTAGAGTTAGAAAATACACAAAACAAATTTAGTTAAAACAACTATTAATAAGGCAGTGTGGTTATCCAATTATATGTGTCACATTCATAAGACTGGACTGCCAATGACAGGGAGGTCTAGGTTTGAATCCTGATCAGTTATACTGAAGGTGGTTTTTCCTTGACGATTTACCACTCTTCCTCCCACACAAATGTGGAACACTTCCTCTAAGTTCAACCTTCCTCATCATTAACACGTTTGCATAATTAATACATATGTATACAAACCAAACAGGTTTTGAGATGCTATGATAAAAAAAAAGTACATACTATAAAATAGAACCAATACAGGTGCAGCAAAAATCTGAAATGACTGCATTTAAAATATTTGAATGTACTCTCACCCCTTGAACACTTGAAGCATCGCCTGATAGTCGAGCACACAGGATTCCAACTCTGTTTCTATCTTCATCAAACCAACCCATCTCTTGTTTTAACATAGCTCTCATGGTAGCTACACGCAGTCGAGTAGTGAGACGAACTCCTGCTTTACCAAACATGTACATCTGGAAAATAGCACATCACTTTAATGAAAGTTAGCTAAACCTTCTTCAGTGGCCAAATGGTCCAAGGTGTCACTCTCACAATAGACTAGACTGCCAAAGAGGGGGAATTAGTGTTTGAATCCCAGCCAGGTGTACTCAGGGTGGTTTTACACTCTTCCTCCACACAAGTGCAGGTATACTTCCTTTAAATTCACCCTTAGTTATTCCTAACATATTAGCATAATTAGTACATACATATGTTTATAACAAGCCGAACGGGTAGTAAGACATGGTGCTATAAACTACAAGTTATTTAAAAAAATCACTAAAATTTTTAATCTATTGAAATTTAATAGCGGGCACCTTCCGGAAAAATCGTAGACTTGAACACAGTTTAATCCATATGAACCTATTTTCTGTAGACATTAACTACAACAATCTAATCACTGTATTCTGTGGTATTGTATATAGGATAACTAAGACAAGTGAAAATATATTGTATGTGGCTTACTATACATATTGCATTATACACAGAACAGTACGCAAATAAAATTAAATGTGAGCAGTAATCCTTCTGTACTGTAGACCTATATGTGTGCACACACACACACACACAAACTAAACTGATAGAATAACCCATGCTCAATTTTCGCAAGAGGAGGGAAGTACAACCTTGAAGTACCATAGTCATCACCGAGTGGACTGCTCACGCTTTACACGAGACAGTGGCACTCCTCATATTACTAGCACCGGAAAATGTATACAGGCTGGTGTTTTCAATTTTGATCCACTGTTCCCCCCCATCTAGAGAGATTTTTTGGTATAAATATGCATGTCTAGCAGTGTCCATGTCCGTTATTGAAAAAATCCATTATTGGGAAGTTCTTTAACCAAAGGAGGTTTTATTATAGTTAAAATTAATTTATTTATTCCTCATTTTTTGTTTATGGGATATTTACACTGCATTAATAACCTCAAGAAGTATAACAGATTTAAACTCTTAATGATGGCATCTTAGGTATATCTTGAAACTACAACCACTTTAAACTAGTAAATATACTATCTATTGTTCATCTTGTACATAACATAATAGATCTGAAGTATCTAATGTGACTCTTGACACATCCACTATTGATTAACAGTATGTGCCTGTACCAGAAATGGTGGCTGCAAACGGTAATGGACCTATGTATGTAAGAAAATATCCACTAGAAAATTTTACTGTGAATCACCATCTACATTTCCTATAATTATTATTTTACAAATTATTTTTTGAAACTAAACTAGTATAGTTAGTAAATTTATTTACTTGAGTAAAGGTTCCTAATAAAATCTTTATTTACCTGGAGAAAAGTTCCCAGTCCAGCGACTACGCCAATCACAACAAATGCACCAGAAAATACAGCTGTTTCTTGTCTTACATCTTCAGGATTTGGCAATGAGAGAGCCTGTACAGAAAAAAATTTAATAATAAAATCAAGGTTTGTATTGATTAAAATGTATGACATATAGATGTATTGCTTGTTATATTATACTTGAAACCTTATAAACAAACTATATAAGTACCCTGTAAACTTCGCCAAAAAGAACTGCAAATCCTGGCAGAGTGCAACCAACAAGTAAGGATGCTAAACACCCCACAATATTAAACATCCATTCAGGGTTATTGAGTGACATGATGCGAGTGAATGGTACATCATAAGTCTCGTCTTCCTGTGCAAATAAAATAAACAATTTAAAAGTTTAGTCTCCACAAACAATAATGATACTTTTTTTTACATATATACCAAAAGCTATAGCTAGGAATAAGCTCCTTAAAATTGTATAAAACTCAAGCACAAATAAAAGTAAAAACACTAATTCATATTTACAAACACTTTAATATTTTGATGTAACATAACAGAAAGTAGTAGTAGACTATTATACAATATACTATGTTGCAACATAACAGTAAGTAGTAGACTAGTATACAATATGTTATGTTACATCGAAATATTGAAGTGGTTGTAAATGTAAGTTAGGGCCAGTTTCATAGTCAAATTTAGTACGCCTCAAGTGCGGCGCTACACTAAGTTCATGACGACACCTACCTAAACCAGAATGGAATGGGCCAGTTTCCTATGCGAGAACGGCCCATTCCATTCGAGTTTAGGTAGGTGTCGTCTTGTATTTAGTGTAGTGCCGCACTTGAGGTGTACTAAATTTGACAATGAAACTGGCCCTTAGTGGTTTCACTTTAATTTGTGTTTCAATTTCTTTCTTTTTTTACAATCTTATCACATTTAGTTGATTAAACATTATTTGGATGTTTTAAGTTATGATTAATTCATTAAAATAAAAAGAAACTAATTAGCTATTATTTATATTTTTTGTTTCTATTATGTTTATACTTCTACATATGCTCATAAATTTTTTAAATGGTCGTACTCAAAATTTGTAATTTGTTAGTAATATAAAGATTTAGAATTCAAATTAATAAATAGTGGATTTAACAATCGCTTTGTTAAAGTAATTGTTTCAACGTACCTGTTCCAAGTTGAAATCTACATCCTTTGTGTCCTTTTTTAAAGAGTGAGTGGACTGACGACGATCCATATTTATTACTGTGTTCCCCACTTGTTCTTTTACTATTCCTTCCCCAGGTCCTATATAATAACATTTTAAAATTACACTTAATTTTGAACATACTAATGGTTAAAAGTTTTATCATAAATTATCACTATTCACTCAAAGTTAATATGAGACAGTACAATAAGGGGCATTACATGTTAGCTCAACATAACACTTTGTTTCTTCCCTTCCCTGTCACCAATGAACAAAACTAGCTTAAACTGAGAGTCCACTGGCCCACTGATGTGGGTGATCATTTAATTGAATGAGTTCACAAACGTTTAGAGATTTTTATGGTTTTTTTGACTAAAAAATATTGTTTAACAATAATTTAATTGTATTCTTGTATTATTTTGAGGAGTTTTTTTATTGTTTAGATTCAAACAAGATATGTACACCCCAGTTCTGTTAATTTAATTAAAATTGGCCCAAATAATGGCATATCTCTGCAAAGAATTCAGTTTGGCACCACTCTAAAAATTTCGTAATGGTGTCTCAATCAAAATTCAGATATAAGTGTTGCATTCAAGAGTTGAATGATCCAATACCTTGAGTTGAAGATGAATCAGCATTGACCTGACTCCAATAGTTCCCTTTTAAAGCCATGAGCTCTTGATGGGTTCCTTGCTCCACAACTTTACCTTCAGACAAGTACACAATGCGGTCAGCCCCACTGATTGTGGACAAGCGGTGAGCAACAATGATAGTAGTGCGCCCTTTCCTTGCTTTATCCAGAGCAGCTTGCACTAAAACACAACAAGAACAGATCCTAAACAATGATAGTGATGTGCCCTTTCCTTACTTGATCCAGAGCAGCTTGCACTAAAACACAACAAGAACAGATCCTAAACAATGATAGTAGTGCGCCCTTTCCTTGCTTGATCCAAAGCAGCTTGCACTAAAACACAACAAGAACAGATCATCACTATTTGACTTATTAGAGCTAAATCTGCAATGGGCCACTACAACCCTTGTTTGTAACGGTCCTGAACAAATTACTATTACTCAACATTACAATTCATTGTAGTTTGAAGATATTTCAATCAATTGATGTTGTTTCCTAAATAATAGTAAGATCAATTTAATAGGGTTCTGTTAGTCTGCTTCCACTAATGAGCTATGTATTTTTTAAGACACTTGGAGTATAAGAAAAATTATATAATGTATTCATACCTATCGCCTCGCTGTGCATATCCAAAGCAGAAGTGGCCTCATCAAGTAGTAGTATTGTAGGTTTTCTCACTAGCGCTCGAGCAATAGCAATTCTTTGTTTCTGGCCTCCTGACAGTTGTGCTCCTCGTTCCCCAACCAGTGTGTTATAACCCTAAAATAACATGATTATTATGAACTTTGTAACAAAATAGGATAGAATATGAATAACTCAACCAATTAACAAAACTTAATATATTTGAAATCACTATTCAATGATAATATTTTACAACTAATAATAATTTAACTTGCATACATAGTTGATTTAATTTTGCAAAACAAAATATCCATTATACTTTTACTCAAGGCTATTTGCCATGAGAGTGTAAAAACTCCAATTACTCAAACAAATTATGAGTTGGTGTGGAGTATAATTTAAAATTTCCTTTTAGATTACATATATAGCCTAGATAAAAATAAGAGGCTCAGATAATTTATTTTTTGAAAAACATGATGAAAATGGTAATAAGGAAGCAGATACACTATGTTAAATAAGATAAGAGAATATAATTCAATAATATAATTTTAAAATTTTTTAATTTCAATTATTCAACATTGTCAATTTTTCAATTTAACTAATTAATTACTGCTTCAATTGTATAGTTACAAATTTAACATCCTAGTCTTGGATAATATGTAGATATAGTTTAGTCAAATTTATATAATTTTATTGTGTTACAAGTTCACTTGTTTATGTAGCGTGGTGACTCACATTTTAATGGTTTTTTTACTGTTTGTTATATCCAATCTTATATGTTAATTGACGATATCCACTTGAACTTATCTTTGCTTAATATCTTTATCTATATAATAATTTACATTCAACTATAATATCATAATGTAACTATAACGTTAATGTTAAATTGAAAATATCCTCTTTAACTTATCTTTTCAGATATATTCATTAAAATGTTATTTTCCACAAAAAAATTTTCTTATTACCTTTATCTTAAATAATATTTTATATTGAATTCTACAAACATAGTATTAGATAATTTATGTTATACTGATACTTTATAATTGGGAATAATATTTTATAAACATATACAAACTTGGGATTAAATTAAACTGACTTTGGGTAGTTTATTGATGAAGTCATGTGCGTTAGCTTCCTTAGCTGCCAGTTCAATCTCGTGGAGTGTTGCGTCCTCTCTCCCATAGCGGATGTTCTCTGCTATTGTTGTTGCAAATAAAACTGGTTCTTGTCCAACGACTCCTATGTGGCTCCTTAAACAGCTCACATTCAGTTGTTTCACATCAATCCCATCAATAGAGACCTGCAAATACCATGTTGCTATTATGAAATATATATCAAAATGTGTGTATATACTTACTTACCTACTTTATGGCATTACGAACTAAGTTCACAAAAGTGTGCCACCTATTCCTATCTTGAGCTGATTCTATCTAGCTCACACACACATATGTGTGTGTGCACCTTTCAAATAAGTGCTGAAACTTAGACAAACACCTCTTTAAATGTATTCTGCCATTGCAGCGATACTTTTTTTTAAATAGAACTGTACTATCAAATGTGTTTTAAGATAATTTTAGCTCTACTATGTACTCACCACACCTCGTATTGGGTCATACAACCTTTGCACTAACTGTACCACTGTTGACTTGCCACATCCAGAACTTCCCACCAAAGCGACGGTTTCTCCTTGTTTTATACTCAAATTTAAATCTTTCAAAACCTGAAAAATAATATGTATTTGTTGTACATGTATATCATCATTAATAGGAGTGAATCTTTTGAATCATCGAGTCCTCAGGGATATTTGAGGGTTAAAAAAAATCAAATAGAAATCAAAGATATTTAAAAAAAAGTTATTTAATTTTGAAACTTACTTTTTATGGTTAATATTTTTATAAGTGATATAACAACATACTTTTTGGTTAAAACCGACCTTAGAATAGTGGTTCCCAAACCCTTTGCTCATAGACTCCTTTTTACTTTTAAATTATTTACGAATCCCCGTATAATTTCTCATATAAATATAGTGTGTTCAGATGATTGTTACCCAAAATTAAGGATCTATATTAAACTAAATTAATTTTTCCAGACTGACAAAAAAAACATTCAAATGTATATATTCAATCTTACTTAGAGGCTACAATGTGAAGAATGGTATTTCTTTGTTTCACAAAGTTCTTTAAAGCTGGGAGTGATTTTAAACGCATGGATTCTTATGTTGGGTGCATAATCCAGTCTGCAACGGTATTTAAATTTTGGTGCCGTCTAGCTTGACAATCCAGCTTCGCACAGATAAGTTGTTGGAAACGGAAGACATTTAGGTACTGCACATTTAGACACTTGCGGATAGTCTTGAAGAAAACTGCACCAGAATTCAACCAGAGGAAATTCACTGAATTTCTGTTTCAAGCTAGTATCAGATGTAATATCTATCAAACACGCGTAATTTTGCACATAAATTCCATCCAGTTTCTCTGAAGCACAATATGGATTTTGAACCCAGGCAGTGTCATCATTGGTAGGAGATGTATATATAAAATATATATCCAAGTGAAGTTCAAATACTCTTAACAAGAACTTTTCCCCTAGACAGCCATCTTATTTCTGTATGAAGTAACAGTGTTGTGTGTTCACTGCCCATTTCTTTGCTAAGTAATTTAAACACTCTGGCATTAAGTGGCCTTGATTTACTGTATCTCATTATCTACAAAACTTCATCCAATACACTTTATAAGTATCTTTCCATCGTTTTGGTAACACACACTTGTTGATGGAGCACAAAGTCACTATTCAAACAAGACAGCGCCGACTCTTTGGAACGACCCCTGTAAATTTTCCTGTCATTTCTCTCGCTCCATCGTTGCACACATCAACACGCTTTTCCCAAATGATTTCATGTTCTATTATGTAACTATTTATGACTTTAAAGATTTCTTCTCCAATCATACAACTTTCAAGAGATCTACAGAGCAACAAATCTTCTTTGATTTTATTCTAGGGCAAGTAATGGATAAATACAAGCTAGCCCTGACATGTCTGTTGATTTGTCAAATTGCAATGAAAAAGCAAAGCTACATTTAAGTTATGTACCGCCGCCCTTTTCCTCTGATAGATAAGGGCTGGCGCACATATACACAAATTAAAACGAAGCCAAAAATAACAAATGATTAATTGCAGAGGAGCCGATAGGACAACATAAGGTGTATAGGCCTTTCTCTCTGGCTTATGCGACTTTTTGCTTTCATGAACTCTCCATAATTATTATTTGTTAAATAGATACTTAGAGCAAAGGAGGGGTGGGGTGGGTCGAGAAACTCTTTAAAAGGTTACAACTTATTAACCTACAATTCGTTAAATTAAAAGATTGCATAAAGTAAATGTATGTTTATTAGAAAAATAACAATTCATATATGATATATGTAAATATAATTAACACAATAAAATAAAATAGAGATATATATAAAGGAAGATTGGGTTATACCCATAATATTAATGTTGTCATTACAATACGTGATCCAATATGACCAAAAGTTTACCACAATGTTTAATCTATGGCCCCTCAGGGTCTCCGCGGCAATCCGCAATACAACAATTACAACACCAAGCCACAACAGGCCAACAGTCCGCATAACAATAAAAAGTATTGCCAACCTTTTCGTCGCAATCAAAATTTACCCTAGTACAAAAGGAGATCGTCCTCGATTAAGTAACAATATAAAAAATAAAAAATTACACAGCCGGACGGGCTACAAAAACTCCCACTTTATGTAGGCAACACGCCATATGAGTTTTAAAAAAGATAACGTTCACCAAAAGTGATAATCACTTTTAAAGCCAGAAGGGCTATAAAAGGATTCCTAAAGTATTAATAACATGTCTACAAATATATCTTATGCCATGCCGGGCATGCCTTTCCTACGAGATATATCAATATCCAACAATGGCGTAACTGCAAATTATTTTATGTACCATTAAATAAATTATAAAAAAAATTGCATTTGTGTCCAGAGGGGACATTTGTTTGCCTTTACAAAAAATCTATAAGTCCAATTCATGATGATATATCAAGATTATAAAGACTATTTAAATTTTTAATTTTAATACATATTGCAAGTCCAAAAGGTAATTTTGAAATAGACAGGCCGAAATAGAATTTGTACCTTAGCATCATCCTATCCTAGTATGTGTCTCACGACACGGTTGAATCAAGAAGTAAAATATTAAGCGAACAGCACCAGTATATAAATGATTATTTTCTGAGAGGAGGGGGAACAGAAGGGGAACTAGAACATAGTAGAACATAGTAGAACATACACACAGACCAGAGGGAAGGGGTAGCAACTCATGGAAGAACTTTCTACGCCATTGGAGATGCGACCAGAGAATCACATGTTCATCACAAGGTCACTTGCACTCTCTTCCCATGATGCAATGGGCGGGCTCCACGCTCAGTCCAACACGCCTTTCACTCGTTTCAGTTTTAAAACAACACTCCGACGTGGATGTAGTGCTCGCGGAGAGGGGGGGTGTCGGGGTCGGTGTCGGTGAGACATGAGACATAATACAGTGAACGGGGCATTTTGGTGAGTAGATTCCAATGTTTACTTTTGGTGTTTGTAGAATAGTGTTCATTAGCCTGTTTAATCTTCTTTTTTTGTAATGTTTATGTCGATAAACGTTACAGTTATGACCCCAATTATTTTTCTTTATTTGTTGACTGTGGACGTTTGACCATATTATTAGATAACTGAATTGTTTCAAGTTTATTTTTTGTATGCTTATCAAGCATGCTGCCATTTCCATAAAACAAGGCTTAATTACTGTTTCAGCGATTTTATGGGCTTCTCCTGCAAGCACAATAGGGAAACTTACTTTGTAGGAGGCCTCGGTAGTGCTTTCATTGTCAATTTTTGAACTTTTTACCATAAGACTAATAGTTTGTTAGTGCCCTTAGCTTGGTCTTGAAAAAACTAACATCTTTGTCCTTATAATCAGGGTGATTTACAATGGTTAAACTGGTACTTCTTGTAGTATTTGATTGATTAGTCTTTTTAGCCATTGATTCATGATAAATAGTGATGAAAACATATAAACAAATTGATTGACCCTAACTAATATTTAAATAATACGAGCACACGATACCTAACAAATATGCCGAGTATTGTTTTTGAGCATAAGCGAGAAAGAGAACGAGCAAGCATGTCAGCAAAATGTGATCTGTATTGATAGACATTGCTAAAAATATTCCTGACATCAGGTGTCCAGGAGAGGGAGGGTTGCTAATTCTGAGAAATCTACATTTATGTGAATGGAAGTAAGGGAAAATGAGGTTCAGGGAAATAACCATTTCACTGCATTTACTAACAAATATGAATTTGGGCCTCATGAGAAGCCCACTAATTGGCATGAAAATATTGCACCAAACACTGTAAACTATGGTGGTTCATTCTGACAATAAAGAGATATTTAACAGGAGGTTTCAGATATTCTAATGGTCATATGAAATAAACATGGTAAATTAAAGAAGTTTCACAATTATTTTGATCAAAATATTATTCCTTTAAAAAAATTAATTCAAAGTAGTCATTATAGAAGATACCCTGGATACTGTTAACAGATCCCTTGGGATCTGCAAAGCACAGTTTGGGAACCATTTCCTTGGAGCATTAATTTATTACATAACTGAATGTCGATTCACATTTAAATAGAATCTAAATTAAAGGAAGGGAAAAATCATACTAATTTTCAGGAACGAGTTTTAACACTGATTTAGGTTCTAATGCAAACAAGTCAGACACCTTAGTGCAGTTAGTAGCATATTTGTCTTCTTCGTTAAGGGTTCTCGGTTCGATTGCTCTAAAATTGCTAAAAAAAATTATGATTGTAAAATTTAGGTTTCTCCTTTCACAGTCGTGAATTAACGGCCGGGGGCTGGATGTTCTGTCTGTTCTAAATTTAAATTGGTTTATAAGTCTTCAGTTGATATAATCAGTTATGTCAGAAAGTGCATCTAAAATAACTCAAATAAATGAAAAACAACTCTAATATGAGTGGACTTAACCATTTGACATATATAAATATTTTAACTTGAAGCAGTGCAATTCAATGATTCATGTTTATATCATAAAATTAAAATTATTTTAGCATACCTTAACCTCTGACCTTGCGGGATAGTTAAAATGCACTCCATTGAACTCGATGTCTCCTTGCATAGCTTTAAGCATGTGCCCAGCTTTACTAAAGCTATCTATTTCAGAAGCTCTATCCATGATGGAGAATACGGAGGCCGCTGCTCCTCTGGCAACAGCAAAGGCCTCCAAATGAGGAGAAGCAAGGCCCATATTCATGGCTCCTGCTAACACTCCAAACAAACACTAAAACAATTAAAAAGTTTCTGTTAAATAAGTTTAGTTTTAGTTTGATATTATTTTCATTTCTTATATATTTTAAATTTTGAACTAATTGCTGGATCTGCCTTTCAGCACTTGTGAATGACTCTTCCAAATCAAAATAGAATCTATACCCGCAATGGTGGGCTCACGGACAAAGGTGTGACTCTCATCTAGTCTGTCTTGCTGGTGACAGGAAAGTCAGGGCTTAAAACTCATTCAAGTGTGTTACGATTATTCATAAAGTGGTTTCCCACTCTCCTATAACATGTGGGTACAGCTCTTTTAAAATAAATTCCTACCCACTTAATGTAAATATGCGGATAGCCCGGCCAAATAGTATGAAAAAGAGTACAAGAAAAACCCAATAAAAAAGTCTCGGAAAACGTGTATTCGAATATTATCCCCTTATAACCAGCCAATGAGAACAGTGTTCTTGACCGAGCTGTCATTTTAAACAACCTTGAAGCAGTGTTGAGGCGTGATAATAGTTCTTGTGTAAGCTAAGTCATGAACACTCATAAAGAGGCACATTTTATGATGTCAAAAATGAGATTTTTAAGAAGTTATTTAATACACCACCACCACAACCATTTATTTGTTTATTTTTTGCTATACCTTCTGTAAAATATCTAATTTTGTTCTTAATACTTTTCCTTTTAAATGCACTTTTTGTTCAAAAGACAAAGCCTCAGTGGATTTATTAAACAAAAGGTCAACTGAATCTAAAGAGTCATCGTTGATGTCAACAGTGTCTCCCATTTTCTTCTATGGTACATACACTAAATTCTAAAACATTACTGATATATATTATCATACAAAATAAAATAATACAATTTAAGTCACACTCACAAAACTAAACTTATCCACACTGAAATAAACCTTTGAAACACACACTGTATGCTCAGAGTGTAACACCCGTGAGTCAGGGATAGCCGGCCCACTGGCCGCCTTCAGTGGCTGAGATAAATAGTTGCGCATGAATTATCCTCCTTAGCTCCCTGCAGACATAATTCTCCAGGTGCTTTAGGTGGAAAGGGATCAACTTATCTTGTCAAAAGGAACTTACACATTCACTTTGCACACTTGCTAATACGTCACTACGCTTTAAAAAATGTCCATTAACATTTCTATGTTACATCTGTAAGGGATGTTTTCTCTGATTTTTCAAAACCTTTTGGGATAGCTGAGCTTATCCTGCCTACCCTGAAACCTCGCTACTGCCTTGAAGTAATGTTTAAACATGTAACTATATTCTATTAAGTTGATTTATTCTGTTTTTTTTTAGAATGCAAACAATGTTTAAGGGGATAATTGTAATTCCTTCAAAACAAAAACATATGGTATTCTGTAATTACAAATTTAAATTAATATTTCGGGCTTACACAAATATAATCCTACTCAAATAATCTTAAACATTGACTAAATTATGTTTATTTACTTTAAATTTTCTGTTTGTAGTACATTTTTCTAACTAAAACATAATATTCTAAATTAACTGTTTAGTTTCAACTTACAATAATAAGAATCGCAGGTGTGTACTTTTCCTGGCTTGAATCTGGTTCTATATATCTAGAATCCAGAATCAGTTCCACACCATACCAAAACGCAATTGCGTAGCTGCAGTAGGTAATGAACCACATAACTCCCCCACCCAAACCAGAGAACAAGCCGCGTTTGATTCCTGTCACTTGGGCAGGACCAAGCATTTTCGTGTACCTGAAACAATTCAAACACGAAACAACTGATATTACAGAAATGGGTCAAAAAGTAAAACACACAAGATGTATAGTTCATGAGTCGCAGTTTTGACTGCCTAAACCCATCTAACACAAAACTATTAAAATATAACATAAAAAGTAGACAATTATTTTGTGATATTCAGTAGAAAATTTAACAATTTTAATATTAGTCTTAACTTTGTAAATACTATGCAAACAATATAAGATTATTAAAATTGTAAAATAGGCGTTTGATATGTATTTAAATTGGCTTTTTGAACATATTATCTTTTCACATATTTAACTGTCCAATTTATTATTTTACTATTTAATTTCAACTAATATGATATAAAATCTGCACCCTCACCAATGGTCACATCAAAGGCGGCTTAACACGATTACTTCATTGCCACCGATGAGGAGAACAAAGTTCAAATTTTGGCCAGGTTCACTGATAGTACTTTCCCACATGTGAACTGTCAATGTGATTTTTCCAGTGCTTTCTCGCATGTGAACTGTCAATGTGATTTTCCCAGTGCTTTCTCGCATGTGAACTGTCAATGTGATTTTCCCAGTGCTTTCTCGCATGTGAAATATCAATGTGATTTTCACAGTGCTTTCCCACATGTGGATTGCCAATGTGATTTTCTCAGTGCTTCCCAAATGTGAAATGTCAATGTGATTTTCTTAATGCTTTCCCACATGTGAACTGTGAATGTGATTTTCCCAGTGCTTTTCCACGTGTGATCTGTCAATGTGATTTTCCCAGTGCTTTTCCACGTGTGATGTCAATGTGATTTTCCCAGTGCTTTTCCACGTGTGATCTGTCAATGTGATTTTCCCAGTGCTTTTCCACGTGTGATCGTCAATGTGATTTTCCCAGTGCTTTTCCACGTGTGATCTGTCAATGTGATTTTGCCATTCCTTCTACTCGCTAATGAACATAAACTTCATCTAAACTACCCTCACCATCCCTACCAGTCAGATTAAGCTGTGATGTTAAGCGTGATTAATGTTTTCTCTTTCTAAATTATGTATCACTCACTCTACTAAATGTGCTATTCATATTTTTCTCTATGTCCATTTATTATTTTAATATTTATTTTTAAATTTTCAACTGGGATGATTCTACAAATAGAACAACCTGTCTTATTTTAAACTCTCTTAAAATATAAGAAGTATTAAAATAAAATTCCTAAATATTTAATTTATATTGAGAATAAAAGTTAGTTTAACATTAAAAAAGTGTGTACTGGTCAACTTTTGCACATTAATGGTCAACATAATAGATCTTAACATGTTTTTGTGGTTTGCCTGTTTTAACATGTTTGGTGGGCCTGAATATAATATATTCTAAAAAATAATCCTTTTATTCTTTTGTTGCTCACCTCTCTACCTCTTTTTCCTCCCCTCCAAACGCCACCACTGTTCGAATGGAGCTTAGTACTTCTTCTACCACGGCTCCTGCTTCACCATAAGATTCTAGTTCCTTCACAGTCAACGTACTCTGGACCTGAAAATAATATAACGCGTTTTACTATTTACAAATTTTATATATATATATATTTACACTTAAGAGTACAAACATTGGTACAACTATCATACATCAATATATACACGTAAGATACTTGGTTTCCGTGTCCACGACTCTAGTTTACCACCACCAGTCCCAAACACACTCACAGGAAGACTACTCCGCTACCTGGCTATTTGCACCTGTCGTCCCTACCCCCTCTTTCCACCTGTCGTCCCTACCCCCTCTTTCCACATTCTAGTTACAGAGGTGGGTACGCTCACTGCGCTCGCAAAATGGTCACTACAGCTATCCGTTACAATATGAATGTACAGAATTGGCCAATTAACCTTTTATTTGGATAAAAATGCACTGGAAAAAGTATGAGTGAAAATAAATTTTAGTTATACAAGTTAACACATACAATAAAGTGAACAATAGCTAATACGTACTTACTTTTGCCACAACCGATTGTGCTGCTATAATAATGGGTGCACAACTTAGGACCACTAGAGTCAATTTCCAGCCATAAATAAATGACATGATAACTGAAGAAACGAAAGATACCATCAAATACATGAAGATACCTATTTTCTCCCCTATGCCTTCTTGCAGCTTGTCCAGATCTCTGGGAAAGTAAAACATATAATTATTAGTACAGTAGATAAAATGTTCAAATTAAGGCATGTCCGGGCCATTCACATTTAACTACTATCCACATTTAATTACACTAATGGAGTATTGAAGAGGAAGGCTGAATATTTTTGTAGAGAATAAACACCCTCAGTACACTTGACAGATACTAAAACCCTGACCTCCCATCACGGGCTAGTCAGGATAACCCTGTGGATGAAGTACCATGACAATTAATTCTGGTTTGGGTATATTAAAGGGCTTGGCTTATGGGTAATATTATGGTTGAACAATTTATCTAATTTGTAACAAATAAGATTAGTGCTAGAAGGTTCTAGATTGTTTTGGGTTAGAATAGGGGTTTTACTGGATTATCAAGCAGTATTAAAATCTAACTTTTCTTCATTATCAAAAAGTAATACTTGTATAAATAAATGACTTGATGTAAATATGCCTTACTCTGTGAGCTGACTGGCAAAGGTGGCTGTGCTGTTTGTATCACACCAGGCCATATCTTGTTTCAGTACAGCCTTAAGGAACAGCCGTCGCACTCGACTTATCTAATAATTGTTTTGAGAAAATATTTAGACAATTGTATAGAACTACAGTAATCAAAGCCTAAATAATGAAGACAGTGTATTAATTTGCCAGTCTTTGTGCAAACTAAATTTGATAGAATTAAACTTTACATAATCATTAATTTCATCCAGAATGTATTTTGTCTTGATCTCAATTAGTACCAACTCCTTTGTTATTTTTTATAATCTTTGTAGCAAACAATATTCATAAAATTAATCTCACCGGCATTTCACCCCATCCCTTATTTATAGTTTTAGATAAATTATATGTAACCACATACATTATCTTAATTGGCCAAATATTGAAGGGAATATGGCTAATTTGAATTAATTTGTTTCAATTTCTAAATTATCTATTTCCATACTAGTCCTTGAACTATTTTTTGTTTAAAGTTTTTTTTAAATGAGTATATAATGTTATGTCAGACATTTGAATCTTTCCTTTCATTAAACTTTAGCTTTTAAGAATAAAATAGCCGAAGCTATTATTTATGCTTTTTAGTGAGGAATTCTCCATCTAGATATCATATTCTGAAAATTGAAAAATGACACCTGGACATGGGGATCGAACCCGGGACCTTTGGTTTAGTACGCCAGTGCTCTAACCACCGAGTTATCCAGGAATCAGAATATGATATCTAGATGGAGAATTCCTCTCTAAAAAGCATAAATAATAGCTTTGGCTATTTTATTCTTAAATAAGCAATCTCTTACAATTATAATAATTGTACAAGTGGCAACATTAAGCCAACTACCGAGTCGAAGGTGGCTGCGTTATCTGATAGCTCATGATCTTAATATTATTATTATTATTATTATTATTATTATTATTAGCACCGCGTCTTACTACCCGTTCGGGTTATACACACTTATGCTAATGTGTAATGGTAGGGTGATTGTGAGATGAAATGAAGGACCTACAGTTTAACGTGGAATCCGAACCACGGTGGAGACCTGGCATTCCTCACATTCACAAGATGTCTTGTCAAAGGTGAAGGAAGGGTTTGGTAATCAGATAAATCTTTGCCGGGACCGAGGATTGAACCCCGGCCGCCAGCATAGAAGTCTGACACCTTAACCACTAGACCACCAGGTCACCCATGATCTTAATAAAATCACACATTTGTAGCCGACGATTTCCGCACGTCCAACATAGACTCTGCCTTAAAATATGAGTGAAGAATGATCCTGGGCATGGGACAATTCCTGGATAGCTCAGTGGTTGGAGCATTGGCATACTAAGCCAAAGGTCCCAGGTTTGATTCCTTTATCCAGGTGTCATTTTTCAATTTTCAGAATATTAACCTTTTAAGTCTAAATTCAAAGACATAATCTTAATCAATGTTGATGGAATTCAATTTTCTAACTTTTAGTACCAAACTGTTTAACTTAATTATTCAAACCTAAAATTCACTCATATCAACACTTGCCTGTCCTTGCGCAGCTCGATTCAAGGAGAGAATGGTCAGTGTGCCCAATACAAACTGTGCAGCCCCAACAGAACTGCATATAACTCCAAAAGCTATCGAGTCATTCATTAAGTAAGAATTTTTTTCATCTTGTGTACTGTTTACCCTTCAAAAGAAACAATTATAGTCAAAACAACTTAAGTAGCTTTAGACATTGAATATTATGTTTATATTTTGATTTTCCAACTTTGATCCACATATTCATTTAAGGGTACCATTTTCATAATCAACTAAGCTTGAAAACAAAACAAAAATTTATATTAAATAGTGTCATTTTTTAATTTAAACAGTTTTTACTATGTTTTGTTTTAATTATTATAGTTGATTACATAGCTAATGATTTAATTTAATAGTAGAGAAAGGCAATGCATGCAGGGAATGGATAAAATAGAGTGAAAAAATCACACATGGGAAACCACACATAATACACCTGGTTGAGTTTAAAACTACGACTTACAATCATTGGCAATCTGGTCTATTGCAAGACCAATGCAGGTTTTTATATAACCCCACCCCCCCTAAAATTATGTAGTTTATGGTTAATTATCTTTGTAACTTGACAAGATATGACATTTCAAACAAAGGACTTTCCATACTAGAGATGCATATATAAATTAGACATCACAACAACTGTTCACATTATCTAAGAACAATTAAATGCGTCTACCTTCATCCTTCTAAGTCTGAATCATTGAAAAAGTTTTTTACTTTGACACTGTGTAAGATACAGTGCCGACAAATTTGCATTTGACAAGTTTTATTTAGTCACAGTTGAATAAAGCAAATAATGTGTGAACAACACTTATTGCTTGAAACAAACTTTTTTCAAATTTTTATTCTGCAAATAAAACTGGAAAATAATTTAAATTTGTTGATTTTAAAGAAACTCCAATTATCTAGATTATACTGTAGTAGCCAATAGTTTAAAAACTGATTTACTTCATATTTTCTAAATAGGAAGATAAGTATTGTCATGTTAACATACATCTGGGCTTGTCCCCCTCCGTATCCCTGAAGAAGTGTTGCATAGGAACTTGTGACATTTTCTTGATGACGTTCCACAAGTAAAGTAGTGAACTCCCCGTAGAGAATAATTATTATAGGTAAACAGCATCCTGTTGCGATGCCGAGAAGTATTCCCAGCAGAGTCAAAACTAGTTCATACCATGTGGCATATCTAAACTGTCATTACAATTAGAAGAGTTAATTAAGAAGTTGGTTTCATTTGGAAAAAATACCAATATATTCAATTGAAACATGTTACCTTATAAAATGTGTAACTCTACTCAAGTCATATACTGACAAGAAGTTTTTCATTAGTGAAATATAAAGATATTTTTCTTTGACTCAAGTAATCTATTTTATTAGTATGTTTTTAAATCCATTACTAACATATTAACGTGCATACAACCCAAACAGTATTTAAATTAATTTATATTTATTTAATTCTATATTAAGGCAAATTCTATTTTATTTGGAACATTGAGGTGGGAAGTCCAAGTATTTATTTTCTCTTGATTCAGTGACAGACTATTGCTGGAATGTCCTCCCACTTTTTCCTGCAGAGGTTTTCTGTCCTTGCCCCAGTTCAGTATACATGTACAGTTCAAAAGTGCCGTACATTTTTCTCTCTTCTACTCTCTCTAAGTGAGGCATTACATTAAACACCATTATAACTTAGTTAAATGCTCCTGATTGGTTGGTGTTATGAGATAACAACTAATAACTATATAAAATGGGTTGTTCACTGTGCAAAATGATGCCATTTTCAAAGTATTGGATACAAGTGTAAATGAAATATTCTTACAAAGGAAGCATGAAGATTTACTGTGTGACTCCTTCATACTCATTTGAAATGTATCAAAATCACATATATAGCTCTCCCTTTAAATACTTTGGTTAACAGCACCAAATATACCATAAGGCTATTGTGTGGATCTCCCACATTTATACTTCATTCACGGGATGAGTTTACCTCTGAAAGGTCTTTTTTCTTACCAATATCCTACTATATAATAGATTTCTGGTAGGGAAAAAAGTCCTTTCCCAGGTAAACTCCTACCGTGAACGAACAATACACTTGTTATTAATATTAGGAGAATTATAAAAAAATGGAGCTATAATAAGAAAAATATATAAAAAAAACTTAATCCATTGTGAATCCTAATTTTCAATTTTGAATCAAATCAGAATCTTTGCTAACTTACTCGAATCGAATCTAAATAAAGTCTCATGCCTAAAAAGAATTTCTATTAGTGTTTAAATCGAATTTCGTGCAAAAAAAAAAAAA